>JAOUQW010000016.1:14356713-14361713 GCA_028565825.1 Olivaichthys viedmensis
TTACTTCAACATCTCCTCACTGCAAGATATTTGATATTACTGTGCAAAAGTCTTAGACACCCTAGATGTTTGAGATAAATTCTATCCTAGATGTTTATTTGATGTCTTGTGCAATATAGTAGAGCCAATATAATGTATTATAGGTAGGCTATTTTCTACTGCAGTGCATATGATTATAATTTAATCAAACATATATATATATATATATATATATATATATATATATATGTCTATACAGCATTACGTGAGATAAACGGCACAGCATTTAAAATAATCCATCAAGACATATATGGGTGAGTATATGACATGGTATTTTGTAGTATATAGCAACATATTTCCTTGCCGCTGAGCGTCTTACGTTGTTGTTTTTTGCCTCGGAGTTTATCACGTGGTTTACGGCTCACGCAATTATCGGACGATTAGATCAGAGAAATTAGAACAGCAGCTGGTCCAAGAAGCTGGACCACATCACGAAGACAAAGACGAAGCCCTTCTCCGAAATGCTGCTCATCATCAGTTTAGCTTTCAGAATATGACATTAAGGTGGAGCTCGAGGTCAGACTCCGGTTATGATTAACCCCGGTCAATCACAGGGAGGTCTGCTGGCTGGGTACCGGTTCTGCCCAAGATGTAACAGGAACCGTGTGTGTGCGTGTGTATTGTGTGTATGCGTCTTTATTAGGGCGCTCAAATTCCTTTGAGAATTCCTTTTCAATTTTAAATGACTTCAAAGACTTAGAATTCGGATTCATGCGTCATGAATATCAATGAGCCTGTGGTGTTATAGTGCCACAGACAGAGTGAACATTAGCAGCAGCGCTACACCGTGCATCACAGAACCCACCTAAGGGGAAAACTGTGTCGCTTTCTTAAGATCGTGAAAATCATGCGCAGGCAATATCTTCATTTGATTTACTTGATTCATTATTATTCATTTACCCACAGTGATGAGTTCTTGTTGCTGATATTTAGTTAGATTTTTCTGATGTCGTATCTTATGCGACCCGGGATCCACGTCCAGATCTGCCATCGTCAAAATGCAAAGACTTTGGATTGCCTATGGGATGAAAACATACACAACGGGCGGATTTCACACACCTGAAATAAATTGTGAAGTAAATTGGAAGTAAAAAAAAAGGCTCAAGTTAATCATAACAAATTGACAGTCATAAAAAGATGAGCCGAAGCACACACTGATTCCTGCAGATTGAAGAGATTTACAGTGTACAGCTGAAACCCTCAGGATGTTTGTCCTATCGGAATAAATAGGGATCGGGCTCACGCTGGTCTACATAAAGAGGGAAAGAGTGCCCTTCTCAAACCCATGTGACAGGAAGTTCATCTGACTCGGCGGCTCTTGTTCGTCTATCTTCACGCAAGAATCTTTTTAATTTGAGCCCCAACGCACACAGTTACGCCAAATGCCAAACGGCTTCCTATCCACTATATGTGCTCACTACACGGAGCATAACATAATGGTATTGTAGAACCTATATAGTGCGCTTTATGCACTTTTTTTTTTTTTAAACACCGTTTGACATTCAGCAAGTAAAACAAACTTCAATACGTGTACTTGCATGTAATATCGCTTTTAGGACACGTACTTTGTTAGCTTTTTGTATTTAATAAAAAAAAATGAATGTGATTAAAAAAAACAATTGAAACGAAATGACATGCATTCATGGCTTATGTTAGACAACTAAAAGTAAAACATGGAATCTTTAACATTCAAAAATGTACCTTTTTTTTTTTTTTGCAAAAAAATTCAAACAGTTTTCCAACGATTACATTTGTTCGACTGTGTACGTGCGCGCACGAGAGAAATGGGTTTTGACCCCAAGTTTTGATGAAAAGTAACGTGAGTCGATTTATTCCTGCCTGAGGATTCGGTCTCGCGCCGTGACTGAACACGATTCAAGAGGGAACCGCAGTACACCGAGAGAGGGAAGAAGAGTGAGCTTGAAAAGCCGGAATAAGCAAAAACAAAAGGAATAAGCGAAAGAGAGCAAACGCTCGCGTTCTGGTTCGAGTTGGATGCATAAGAAATGGAGGCCGCAGCTCGGGCTTCAGTGGCTGATGACTGCCTTCTGGTACAGTCTCACACATGGAGACCACCTGAAAATGTGTCTGACACACACACGCGCACACACGCGCGCACACAGCACCCAGGGTGATAATTGAGGGCTTAAAACAAACATGGAACCACATGAGACGGCCGTGTGCAGGGCCTGCGGCTCGGTGGCGTGCGGGGGAAAGTGGGAAATTGTTGCTCTGCTCTTTACATGTGGGAATCTAATTGGCACATTAGAGAGAGGACTTATAATGTCGAGGAAACTGCACCTGTCGTGTGTGTGTGTGTGTGTGTGTGTCGGGGGGTTATACAGTATCACAGGCGCAGATCTGAGCATGTGGATTGTGTATTTTCTCTCGACAGTAATTTGGCATTTAAAATCATCTGAATTGTGGCGTTTTAATAAAGGAAGACGTTCAGAAGTTGATAAAAACGGTAAAGATGATATTTGCTGATGGGTCAGTATGCAAATTGGATCATTTATTAATCTCTCTCTCTCTCTCTGTAGCTGGTGAAGTTATGCAGCGGGATGATCGAAGCCGGGAAGGCGTACATCAACGCCAACAAGCTCTTCGTCAACGGCATCCGAGACCTGTCTCAACAGTGCAAGAAGGATGAAATGATATCAGTAAGTGTGTGCGCACACGCGTGTGTTTTAGATGACGTTTACACCTAACATTTGAGATTATATTCCCAGCATGCACCAAGTACACTTCATTCACAATTCACAATGAAAGGCTCGATGAATATGCATGATTATGCAAATAAAAAATAAAAAAACAACAACCCCGTTTCTCTCCGTCTGCTTACAGGAATGCCTGGAGAAATGTGGAGAGAGTCTGCAAGAAATAGTGAACTACCACATGGTACGTCTCGCTCTTTCTTTTCTTTTTCTTTTCCTCCTCCCCTCTTTCCGTTCGCGTGACTCCGAGGACAGAGAGACTGGACCACGGAAACCGTCCTCACGATATCATCGAGTCATGTTCGACCCCCTGCTTCTGTCAGGCTTTTACACAAGATGATGTGTGCGCGAGATACAGAGAGAAAGTAAAGGCACTCCACGTGTCCATGCATCATGCCAGCCAATGGAGTGATTCATATATGAGAAGAACACAGATGCATTGCACACAGATGTACAAGATGTTCATAATTCAGCCAAAAAAAATCAAAAAAATCAAATGTACGCGTTTTACACAAAATCAGCCAAGTCGTGTTTATGATGTTCCACTTAGCAGGGACAAAAAGTTCTATTTTACAAAATCCTTTATTGAAAAATGCTTAACGATGTCATTTGAATCAAGTATATAAAGATTCAGGTCTTGGCTGATCGATTACATTTGGGGGAAATAAAAAATAAAAATCAATTTGCATTTGTTTTTTCACCGAAATATTCCTTTAAGTACACCACTGTTTAAAAGGCAGGAAGTAACACTCGCATCGTAATATCAGCATTGAAACTTTTGTGCTCAAGAGATAATAGATAGAAATATGTGTATTAACATATTAACATAGAGCAAGCAAAGGATAGTCTGCAGCAACAGTGCACAACTGACTCTGGATTTGTTTTACAAGCCTTATATTAAGTCCTTTTTTACTTTTCTCACTGAAAAGCTCTCCATCAACCGTGAGAGCGAGGCCGATTTTTCATAACGCACTTTAAATAGATGTCCATAAACACGTAATGCTGTGTTGGTCGTTGGCAAATTGACTTCATTGTAAAATATTTTTGGAACCACAAACGTCCATACTTTTGAACTCTAGTGTACTTATTACACACGAAAGCAAACGACCTCGGCTCTGGGGGGGAGCTCAAGCGTGAAAACGGCCTCGGTGTAGTTTTATTAAATGTGAAATTGCAAGTCATCCCCTCTGGATCGATGGAGGAAAGCTGAAGCTTGTTCCTGTCGGTGGAGGTTAAAATGGCAGTGATGGAGCTGGAGCGTAGAAATGAAAGTCTTCTTGGATTAACGGACTTTATGTGATCATACACAGTGGTAATGCATGTTTATAATGGTCTGACGCCCAGTACGTATATATTTGCACGTCATATTTACTAAACCAGTGCAAGAAAGCACAGAAATGAACGCTCCACGCCCAGCGCACTTGATGCTCGAGCCGGCCCCGGTGTAAAATGAACACATATTAACAATAACTGTTCGACCTAAAGGCCTTTGCTGATGAAATTTATTGCAGTTTAGGCTACAATTTGTGTGGCTTAATAAAGACGAAGCTTCCGAACACCAACCTAACGAACGAATACTCGAGTATTCGAATTATTCGGGCCAGAGTGAGGAAGGTCTGGACCCGCTGATGGATCCTGGGTATTAAAGAATTTAAGAATGGTTGATGTTTATTCAAACAAACAAAAGCTAAACGGTAAAATTCACTGAACTTTAGAATGCTAATGTGGCTTTCTGTATTGTCTTGAGAAACGCACAAACAGCAAGGAAACGCAATTATTTGGCACTTAGTGCCTCGTTCTTGTTTAGCGTTCATCATTGACAGTCCCGTGTTTCCCACGCCAGCCGTCTTCGTCTTCTTGATTTCTCAACTCCACCCGCTCCGAAGCTTTTCTGTTTTTCTCAATGCAAACGGAAACAAAGGAACGAGCAGAGGCTTTTTCTGACTTTTTGACTCATTACAGATGGGAAGACGGGAAGGAAGGAAACAAGGAGAGCTGGAGAATGAGGTGAAAAGGGCCAGATGGAAGGGTGAAGGATAAGTGAAGCAGTGCAGGGTTCACTTGGGGTTTTCCAGGGATTTCTGTCCTAAAACATTTCCTGGAAAATATTTGCCCACAATCTAGGGATTATCCGCGGGGATAAAAGGCGAAGAGAGTGGACGCCACTGTTTCTCTCTCTTTCTCTCTTGCTACGGCAGCGGTTCTGTTATAACTGTTCTAACTCCCCCCCAGTTTACATCAATCTTA
>JAOUQW010000016.1:14366713-14375183 GCA_028565825.1 Olivaichthys viedmensis
GGGACACAAGATTTACAAAGGAATTCGATTTAGTAAGCAAACCTTACTGTAGAAGGTCTCCACATTGTCGTTTATTCAACTCAAGCTGCTTAATGTAGCTCGAGCTGAAAATATGGAACTGCATTGAAATACGGATGAATCAGTCGAACTCGGTTGAGGAATAATCTGTGTATGTGTGTGTGTGTGTGTGTGTGTGTGTGTGTGTGTTTTAGTCAGCCAGAGAAGGCTTGTTAGGGGTTACATTGTCGGCTTCGATGTTAAGGATGTTAGCAAATGCGAGTTAGCCGTCATGTATGTTTAAAAATGTCCTGAACAAGCGATTTCTTGACAAGACTGGGGAACCCTGATACGGTCAAGATGTAAATTATCATTGATTGATTTCCTTTCTTAACGGAGTAGTTCAAACACAGTATACCTCGCTTGCAGAGCACTGTAGAGAACGACAAGGTATTAAAAGGTACAGTTCTATTCCACACCACTCAGCAAACGCACATTTCTCCATTTTTCACACATTTTTCCATAAACCTCATCTCATGCGTTGTACAGCGTCAGTATGCTGCATAAATACAGTCTTAGCTGGGTCTCTCTGTCTCTCTCCTCCTTAGATCAACGTCCTTCAGGCCAAGAAGAAATTCGAGATCCTGGATGCAGTAAGTTCCACAAAGTCCACAAAGTTTTCCTCACTAAATCAAAAAAAACCGAGCTGGTTTAGGCTGGCTCACTAGAAAACCCTTGCTGGTAATGCGAGTGTATTTCTTTTTGTTGTCCGCCATTAGCTGTACGTCTGTAAATGTCTGTAAAGATACAGTAACCCTCTCGTCCTCTCTTCCCCGCAGATGCTGTCGTTCATGCACGCCCAGTACTCGCTCTTTCAGCAGGGTTATAACCTGCTTGATGAGATCGACCCCTACATGAAGAAGCTGGCTGCTGAGGTGACCCACATCCTCCAGATCTTTAGTTTCACTTACTAGTTTCACTTACTTACGTTTTTAAGCCTTAGCGAAGTTCTACCACCCTGTACTTGGTGTGTTCACCCACCATACTTCAGTTTTAGCGTCCCATGTATCTTAAGTATAGGTAGAAGAGTAGTTTTGAATGTTGTACCGTGTGCGATGACGGGATGAACCCATTTCGAGCAGACACAAAATGAGGCGTGTAACATTTTTGAGGTGTG
Source organism: Olivaichthys viedmensis (assembly GCA_028565825.1). Classification (NCBI taxonomy): domain Eukaryota; kingdom Metazoa; phylum Chordata; class Actinopteri; order Siluriformes; family Diplomystidae; genus Olivaichthys; species Olivaichthys viedmensis. The sequence continues at coordinate 14,367,888 of JAOUQW010000016.1, forward strand.
TTTTCTTGTATGTGGAGTTGGATCAGCTAGTGATTGATTCAGCGATGGAGAAGAGAGACATGGAGCACAAACATGCGACGATACAGCAGCGGGTACGCGTCGAACACCTCTCCTTCCACTGTTCTCTTTCTCATACACACTTCCTAAAAAAAGTCACGCAATATAAATCTCATATTGGATTGCATTTACGAGGTATTTATTTGCAGGCAGGACTTATAGAGAGACAGAATCCACGAAATCTGCAACTGAGGCTTGTAGGATTAGCATGTGATTGCAGCTATACTTAGCTTCCCAAAGCCAACACCTGACTCAAGTCTTAAAGCAGACGGAATTAAGAGTATTACGAGTCTGTCGAGGACTTAGTTTTCCGTGGTCGAAAGATCATCTCCCAAACTGGGACCAGTGTATACCAGTGTGATTGTAATTCACATTTTTAAGTTGAAATTCTCTTCAGCTTCGGTTTTGTTAGTTTATATTAGTTTTTAGATTTTTAGAGATATTTTTGTGTCGTTTTTTAAAAATTCGTTTCAGTTTTAGTTTTGAGCAACAGACAGAACGTTCTAGAGCTGTTTAATGGTCTACAAATAAGAAGCACGTACGGTGAGATGAGTAAAACTATGGATTCACAGGATATTTAAGTACTTTGGGTCTTGCTTACTTACCCAGTGTTTCTGCAACAAGAATATGAGGATGCAGTGACGCAAACAAACAACGGGTTTCAATTTTTAGTAACCAGGCGTGTTCTTTTTTTGTGTGTGTGTGGGAGAGTTCAATTTGAAAAAAAAATATTGCCACACCACACTCTCACGCTGCCGGACGCCATTTTCCACACGGAACTACGATTTAGGTCGCATCAATTTTGTCCTTAAAAAAAAATAAATAATAATAATACATTTATTAATAACACTTATAATAATAATAATAATAATAAAAAATAAATAATTCGGTTTTTATTTTATTTCAGTTTTCTTTTCATTTTCCACGAACTACAATAACCCTGGTATATACATATACAAGAAATTACACTTAACTGTTCTCCTTCACACTTTGTGCACAACTAAAACGTGTGTCATGTAAAAATGTCTTTTCCGTCTCCTGGCCCTCGTCTATTTATCCACGTTTATAATTGCATAGTTTGTTATTCTCTGCTTGACGTTCTTAGATGTTCATATTTTCCTGAGCCATGCTCTATTTAAAGATAATAACTGCGTAAAAACAAACCACAACCAAAAAGAAAAACTTTCCAAATGGAAAAAACAAAACAAAAAAAACCCAGAATCCATTGCATGGTAACTTGTGCTACTTAATATAGTCGTAGGCTCTGGATGTTTCGCAGCAGGTAAAAGCAAGCGAATATAAAAGGACGCAAATCTTTTCGGGAGCCTGAGGGACAGATGCTCTTAAGTTTAATTTTAGCTTTCCTCGTTGTTTCCTGCTTGTTTTTTTTTTTTGGTTTGTTTTTCAGAATCTGGATTAGAAAAGCTTGTTTCATCTTCCAATGGCACTGCTCAAAAGACATAAGGAAACTGGGTCTATTTAGAACGAGCTGAGAATAGAGTCCATTGAAGTGAAGAAAGTTTTAATCAAGGCCTGCAAATAATTCAGCTCCAGTTTTCAGGCCTGTTATGGATGTGTCTGTCACATGACTTTCCTCTGCCAGAAAACCGGCTTACACCGGCTGTTGAACACGCATTCAACCAGATTCGAAAACACGCAATTAGAACTGGAATGTGATATTTATTGATAAGGGGAGGTTTATTATTATTATTATTATTATTATTATTATTAAGGCCAACATCCATTATTTAGTGCTGACATCACCACATCAGTAGAAGTTATGCTTCATGCAACAGCTCAGGAGGGAACTGCAGTATAATGTCTATTGCAGGAGAACTATATACATATAATAAATAAATCATCTTCATACGGATGCAGGACTTCCCAAAAAAACTTCCCAAATAGGCCGAGCGACTTGTTGTTGTGCTTCCGCGAACGTTCGAAATGAAAAAATAAAATAAAATGGAATTTTAAGTAAAAACTACTTATTTAACAGCTACATTTCGATTCAGAAGTAAATGCATACGTGGCCATTAACTTCACTTCACTTCGTTTACATCCATTGGCTTTTATCGAAATGCCTTCAAGACAATGGAAGATATTTATATCGTCGCTGTGAAATGAAAAACGTGTATCTCCACTTTTTGCGTTTTTTAAAAACTTTTTATCATATATGGAATGTGGGCAAAAACCTCTGTCTACCCCACAGCAGCTAACATCTAAATGACCGATGAAAAGCCGACACATCACACCGTGAATTTTGGATTTCTTGTGTATGATTAATGATATGACAAAGTGTTTTTTCCTGTTCCTGAAAAATTGGAATTTTGGAGATACACGTTTTTCATTGGACAGCGACGATATTCAATCTAGCGTGTCCATGCTTTTGACTCGTAGTGTATCTGGGCAAAGGGATCCACTTCTGGTGGTGCTTAGAGCCTCAGGTGAGAGGTCAAAACTTCAGAAACCGATAGAACAGTTCTTAGCGGATGCCCTTATTACAGCTAAGAAAAGATTAATTATGTTCAGGAAAAAAGGCAGACGCCCCAGTTGTAAAAAATGAAATGTGGCTTAACGGAATGATAAAGTAAGGTTTAATACTCTGAGGGATGGATTCCATCAGTTTAGTACGATTTAGTCTCCCATTTCCTCTTACTCCTACTTAGAAAACGCGCAGACATGATGCAGATATGATAACTGCAGCCAGTCCAGGGTGATGGGGGCCTTATCGTTAACGTGTATTTTGCTGTTCTCATTTTGTCTTGAGTATTCCCGTTTGGAGCAAAATGAGAGGATAATATCTTCTTTAAAATGAGAAGTCAGTCTGATCATCATTTTACGGCACGGCAGGAGTGAAATCTGGCTACGGGACACCATTGTGAGTGTGAGCTACACTTTATGCTGCGTTATCTAACATGTTTTCTTCTCTCTTCTGCTCCCAACCGCTCCGTTTGGGACGATCTTCACCACGCAGACTCTCCTACAGGTCAGTTTGTATTTTTTTAAACCACGTAAATGGTTCTCTCAGTTGACGTTTAGACAATATAACAGCCACAGGTTTGTCTCTGGTGGGCGTGTAATGATTTATACTGTTGTCGCTTATGGCCACTGCCTTTCCAGCTTTTTTTTGTTTTTTTTAAACCTCTTACGGTCTTTTAAAATGATCCAATAACTCATTATTGGATACGGCTCATTATCCAATAACTACACGGAGAACTGTGCAAAACGATCGAGTTCGTATTATAAGAGTTAAGGAGGATAAGTTCCGCTAAGGAAGGGTGCACTCTTATAAAAAAGTGTTCTTTGTGTAGTCGCTTTCTAAAGGGGTTCAACATGGAAGCGTCTCGGCTAGGGAAACCGTTTGTTTTAGGGTTCTGTGTAGAACCTTTAAGGGTTCTAGACCAGCTTAGGAACTCTTAGAGGTTCTAGATTTAAGAGCATAGTAGCCAAATTGTATATAATCTGCAGTGTCTCTTTAGTTTTAAACGTGTTCCAATATTGTAATAAAACCCAGGAAAAAATTACTGGGCCAAGGAAATCATTCGGATTTGCATCATTTGCAAATTTTGCGTAAAATCCAGGAACTTTCCGTGCAAGTGTGGCTCGTTGCTGATGCTCACAAGACGATTCATATTTCATATTTATGGTGGGAGCATAAATAACGAACCGCTTATGAACCACTTCACTTTGTGGTGTTGTCTGCTAACGCAAGTGCTTCTGATTGTTTAGTGTTGCGTAACTGCCCAATCAGAAACGTGTAAATGTGTAGAGTGTCTTAATGTAATGTAATGGCAGGGGCTTCCGTACAGCAGTAAATGCCACGTACGTCTCTTCAGGCTGTCACATTATTTCAGCTCACTGGTTTCTTTCCTGATGTGGGTGGTGGGCAAAAAACTGTCTCTCTGCTTGCGTTTAAAAAAGTTCGGAGCTGTTTTCGGCTTTGATTGGCTTCCATCGATTGCTGGTCGATTTTACTCTCAGAATAGCAGCTCGTTACGGAGTGAGGAAAACTACTGAGGCATGGATGAGTGTGTGAGCTTAGTTTAGATTTCCAACTCTGTGTGCAGCCTCTACCTGATTTGACTCCTGATGTAAAGTAGATGCTAACTTTTGTTTCGTTACGTCCAGAGCATATCTATTAATAAATAGATACAGAACGAAAATGAGCCCTACTGGCACGGTACTTGCACCAAGGTTGAAGGATTCCATTAGCGCAGACCGCCGCTGCACCGAAAAACCTTTTAATTTATTCATTTCTAAGCGAAGGATAGAGAGAGTTTGGTAGTCTTGCAAAAGACTGGAAAGGGCATCACAGTATTTAGGTAAAGCTCATCAATCGTTTTGAATGAATATTGAAAACATAGTTGCTGAAAATGTGTATAGTATGATTTGGGCTGTAGATATGCAATCACAGATGCACCTCAATGCTATACTTTAGATGTGTTGTGCGAAATTCATATTAGAATTTAGAGGAAAGCTTCATTTTTCCTAAACAGAGATGATACTCAGCCCACAATCCCCAAGGGATAACTACAGATTTCCAACTTTTTTTATTTATTTCGGGTTTAGGAGCAGATATGGATTAAAGAGATATATACTGGTCAAATTGAAGTAGTTCTGACTTTATTATCTTCAAATTAGAAATGATTTATTCAGTGTTTGTCTGTTCAGAGTGGCTTTTTTACCTTCTGGATAAACAATAATGAAGCACATATTCATTCTGATGCAGGAAGGCCAGAAAGCATATTTAACCCCTTAAACTCCCAGGACTCATCAGTGAGTCCAGACGTTCATTCCTCACCCTTGTAACTACACACCTTTCCTATTAGTTTCACTGTAGTTTACTGAATAACTCATAATAGTTACTGAGTAATATGCTTTAAGATGAATAAGTGAATAATAAGTGATAATGAATCAGGCCCAAGTTTTTAATGATATATTAAATGCAGTGATAAAGAAAATGACACAAATGACCAGCTGTAAACCTGCAAAATATGCACCAATGCTTCATAAACATATATTTAATATAGGTTTTGTGATATATTTATATACTTAGGTTATAACTTGTATCGTACACTGGTTGTTTTTATGTTTGTTGTCAGCCAAGACATGTTTGGTGGTATGAAGTTTTTTTGTTTGTTTGTTTTATACTGGAGCTATGAGGTCAAAGTAGCTAACAAGTAATGGAAGTTACCAGATTAGCCGTCGCGTTGTTCAGTTTTGCAAACGGCTGTCGTGTCTTCATTGCAAAATCAAAGAAGCGAATTTCAGACACTAGACATGCCTCGGCTGCTTGACTACATTTAGGTTCAGTGGAAAATTGTGCGAATTTTATTTTTTGGCCAAACTGTTCCTTAAAGGCCCAACTGTGACTTTCTGGCAGTGCTGGTAGTCCAGCTTACAACCTTATAGTCACTGCGCTCTATTAAGGGTTCTTCGGATTGTTCTGGGGGAACCCTTCAAGGTCCTATGTAGAACCCTACAACGGAGTGTTTACCTATCAGAAAGGGTTCCAAGTAGAACCCTTTGAGAAAGCTAAGAACTCGTGAAGAACCCTTGTTCTAAGAGTGTAGCACAGGAACTCTAAGCACTGCGCTACCACTGGTTTGGTTTGTTATATAAGCTCTGACTGTCTGCTCTCGGCTCTGTAGGAGTGTGTACTGACTAAATTTAGCAGTGATGTCAGTCCAACTCTATGTGTGTGTGTGCCTGACTGCTGCCTACACACTTGTTAGTAATCTGTTGGTACTCATTGGTTCATTACAGCTCCACAAAGGAGTTCAGTGGTGGGTGATGAGGTCCTGCTCCTGCTGCTGCTTGGAGCAATCAGGTTGGACTGAGGGGCTTTTTTACAGAAGAGCTTTTAGTCAGAGATTACACGGAGTGTGCACAGGAAGTGAAATGAGGACACTCTACTGCTCCAAGAGCTAGAAAACTTTAAATACCATGCAGCAATTCAGATAACTCCTACTGTAAATCTCTTAGGATGAGCTCCAATTGACCATTGTGGAGGAAGATGTTAATGCAGAACACATTTATTCTGGTGCATGAAAGCAAACATATTGAGCACAAAGCTCAAGTCAAAACACCCTACATTTATTTATGCTCTCTCATTTGCTCCCTCTTACGGTTCATGTGCCCGAAGCGTCAAAACTTTAGCGAATTCTGATCCGTCATTCATGCGCACTTATGATGAGACTCGTGTTATCATAGGCAGTTTTAGTAGAGATATAAACAGACTTGCAGCTCCAGCATCCAAAGCAGCAGGAAGTCAGCGTGTGGAACGCTCTTAAAGCTGCAGTATGTAGCTTTGGGGGATTTAGGGATTTGGAGACCTCTCTGGTGGAAATATGTTACTGCAAGCAACTCAGAAAAGAAGAAGCCCTCTGCCATGCTGATTAATCTGATGGTTCCAATACACATTCAAGTTGTGACGTGATGACCTACGGCGTATCTGCGATGACGTATGATGCACGAGTCGCGCCAAATCGGACCCGACACCTCTGCCTTTGAATTGATCATTTAGGCTTTCCAGGGCGACTCGCGGCAGAACAAGGACACCATGTCTTTGCATTGTTTTTTGCATGTTTTTGTCTCTACTGACTCAGTCCTGTTACGTCTTTCATTCTTAGCAAAGAAAAGTTACAGATTGTAGCTTTAAGACAAAGTTTTGTGACAAAAGGAGAACATGCACTGACCTGCACTACTTGCAGCAACTCTTAGCTGATGTGTGTAGAGGTTCGAGTATGTTTGGTCACAGTTCACCTCCAGCTCAGCCTAAATTGTTTTGATGTTATATTTCATTCCCATTACACCTTGGGCTTTAAAAATGAATGGCTCTCGTAGTTCACACAGATCGTGGCTTTAAAAAGCTCACACATCCCCATCAGTCACACGCCTCAGCAGCAGCAGCTACACTTTACTGCCTTTCAAATACTCCCAACCGCAGGCGAGTTGTTTCTGTATATAACATCTCTATATTTATTTTCAAAATACAAATGAAAGCCATTAGAAGCTAGGATTGCGCGTCGCCTCTCTTCACTGCTATGTTTGCACTGCCGTTTCTTATAGATGGCATTGGGGACAGGTACGATTTTATAAAGCAGGCTAGCTTCAATCAGAATTGGGTTTTTTTTTACGCTTTGAGATTTTGTGTAGGAGATCATGGAAGGACGGCAAATAGTTTGAGTCACTTTTAAACAAGTTAAATAACAACACTAAAATTTGAATTGTTGCAAT
>JAOUQW010000016.1:14375283-14385861 GCA_028565825.1 Olivaichthys viedmensis
GAAGGGTTTATGTAAGGAGACGAACAGAAGAGAGATTGATACCACAGTGGATCAAAACAACAGTGAAACATGGTGGTAGATTTTCAATGTGCTCTCACACTTTTGGACCCCCACTGTATATATAAATAATTTGTCATAAAAATGTAAAGTATAGTGATATGGTATTTTGGCCAAACTGTCCACTCCTATATGCCGCTAAGTTTATTTACCTCACTACTTAATATGAAAATGCAGAAACCTCATGGACTGTTCTTACCTCCTGTTCAATGTACTATTTACTTTTACTGAAAATATATATATATATTTTTAATTTTTTATTTTTTTACCTACAATCCATGTAGTAAGTGTCTAACAGTTAAGATGATCTAAACACTGTGATCTCAGACCAGTAAGATTACTGCAGTTGATTGGGGGATCTTAAGTAAGACGTCATGTACTGTGGATTATTCCGAGCCGTCATCGCAGTCCACCAGTAAAATACTAATAAACCACAGACAGAGTGAGCTGTCAGAGCTGAGAGTGATTCGGGCGCAGTGTTAAGTGCAGTGCTCACAGAGACGCACACGGAGGCTTATGCAACTCTTTATGTCCAAATGTCTGGTGGGAATTTCTCAGAGTCTCGCCTGTGTGTGAGTGTGTATGTAAGTCTGAGTTTGCAGTGCACGAGAGACACAGACAGAGGGAGAATGTTTATTTATGCATGTGCCCCACTTTAATGACCCTCTTTACTAGTGGAACAGTGATGTAACAGGAAGCTGTTTGCGCAACCTAAAAATGCATAACCGCTCCTTGATGATGAAGGTTTATGAAGATGATCTTGTTTTTATGCATGGCCTTTGCTCTCTCTTTGGGACAGGACTTTGCCTATGATGACCCGAAGGTGGAGTTCAATGTGGACGCCCCCAACGGAGTGGTGATGGAGGGCTACCTGTTCAAGAGAGCCAGCAACGCCTTCAAAACGTGGAACAGGTGAGAAGCTCTCGCCTTGGCCGATCAGTATTTCCAAATACGACCCCCTGCCTCATTTCATTCGACTTCTAAAAAAGGATATTGAAACAATCTGTAGTGCATCTATTACATCATTTTCACATTAGGGCAGCGTTAGTGTGATATAAGGGTTGTCTGGAACGTTGATGGAACGCGAAAGTAGAAGAAAAATGGGAGACTTGTTTTCGTCTTGGCGGAAATAAGCCGGCATGATTTCTTTTTAAAGACGCTGTGGCGATCATGAAAGAATGCAATTTATATTATAGATCCACAGTATGGACCCAGGAGACCCCCTAAATTTTTTAAATAGTAGCAGCATACACAAATTCACCATCATGTAGGAAAAAAAGGGGGCTCAGATTTACTAAAAGAGAAGCCCTGGAAAGTCGTTTCTCATTTTCACTGGGGCTGTCAAATTCCTTTACAAAACTGGAAAATAAAATAAAAAAGCCTTCTCCCACAGCAGGGAGTGGCAAAAGCACAAAAATAATAAATATTTTTAACACACATTTCTGTTATTGAGCTGTGGCATATAATTATATAACATCTTCAAATATTGGCTGTTAAAAATGGCAACCATAATCTCAGTTTTGGCAACCAAAACCTGATGCCTGGTTAAAAGTCAGCACCGTGCCCTGTTGTGTTGTGCAGGTTTATTACCGAGCAGCTCCGAGTTGAGTGTCATTCTGTTAGGCGTTAAATTTACTCCACATACCTCTTGGGAAAAGCCACTTCACATAGATATTTGACTCACCCACAAAGCTGCCACCAAGTAAATGGCATTTCAGCTTTATCAGTCCACTCGTCCCACTCGGAAGCCATCCATCTAACATACATATATTATTCATGTGTCTCCTCAGGCGGTGGTTCTCCATCCAGAACAGTCAGCTGGTGTATCAGAAGAAGCTGAAGGCAAGTATTCCTCACGGGTCCTCGTTCAGGCACAGGCAGTCACTCGGTGAGGTTAAGTGCTCCCACTCACACGCATAGCAAAGAGCCTCTTTTTAAGCCCATTTGGCGGAAGTGCAGTGTTGTATCAACACTGCATTAGTGTTGTAGATCCACAGCATGGACCCAGGAGACAGGGTTGCAGGACACACAGTGCCACCATCATTTAGATAAGACGTGGTTCAGCTTCACTGAGACGGAAGCCCTGGATAGACGTTCAAAAAAAAAATCGAATTGGAATTTTAATTCCTTAAAAGATTTAGTATTTTGAATGCTTTCAAATAGTAATGAACCTAATTTTAGACGGCCGCAGCCAAAACAGACATCAGCAGTAGTGCTGCACTATGCGTTCGTATCACATGACCCAACCGAAGGTAAGAACTGGGTTTCTTTCGGAAGCAAAGATAATCACAACTTTATAATAGACGTTTGATTCATTTTTATTTAATTTATCCGTTTTCTTGAAAGTGATATCTCGTCGCTCAATTTCACACTGAACCCTGGATCCACGTAAAACGTCCGCCATCTTCAACTCGTCTTCACACGGTTAGGCCGAATCCCAAATGGCCTCCTATTTGCGATATATGCTCACTACTCAGGGTATAACGGAATGCCGTTGTAGATCCTACGTAGTGCACTATATGCCATTTGAGATTCAGCCGAGCATCATGGACTGTGTGATTGGATCCGTGTTTGTCCTGTAGGACTCGCTGACTGTGGTGGTCGAGGACCTGAGACTGTGTTCAGTCAAACCCTGCGAGGACATCGAGAGGAGGTTCTGCTTTGAAGTAGTGTCTCCTTCCAAGTGAGTCCTACTAAATATTGTCCCAGAGGGTCATTCTGGGGACATTGCAGGGCCATTTTATAGTCTGATGATGATGATGTGTGTGGTACTGCAGGAGCTGTATGCTGCAGGCTGAGTCGGAGAAACTCCGACAGGCCTGGATCCAGGCAGTGCAGGCCAGCATCGCCTCGGCCTACAGAGAGAGTCCGGATAACTACTACACTGAGGTTAGCACTGAGGTTAGCACGGTCAGGTCAGGTCAGGTCAAGTCAGGTCAAGTCAGGTCAAGTCAGGTCAAGTCAAGTCAAGTCAAGTCAAGTCCTCCATATACCTCGTATATACACTGGAACGAAATGTCGTTTCTACAGGACCATGGTGTACCACACAGCAGCACGCTATACACATACGCAGGACAGATACTGAAGTCACTTAATATAAAGAGTCAAAGATAATAATAATACACTCACATTCATAAAAAAAATGTTATCTATATGTTGCTGTTATATGAAGTTGTGTATCTTTAATCTTGTGATGAATTTCATACTTCCTTTGGGAATTTAGGGCTTCATATTGAAGCGGTTACCAATAAAAAAGCCTAACACCTTCCTTCGGACTTCATAACTCTTGTATCTTTTCTGCTTCAGCGTCTGGACCGGACGGCGTCTCCCTCCACCAGCAGCATCGACTCGGCCAGCGAGCCGCGGGAGCGCAGCGTGAGGGTCGAGAGCGTGCTGCAGAGAGTGCAGTGTGTGCCGGGAAACGACCTGTGCTGCGACTGCGGCCAGGCCGATCCACGCTGGGCCAGCATCAACCTGGGCATCCTGCTCTGCATCGAGTGCTCCGGCATCCACAGGTAACATTTAACACTCCAAGCAACGTACTGTAGTTGCAGTCAATTTATGCTGAACGTGCCAGGCTCTCCAGGAGCACCACAGGCTTGTATTCAGCCTTGCAAACTATAGAGTATCTATACCGTACAGTGATAGCCTGTTAGAAAACGAGCTGCGTTTCAAAACGTAGTAGTTCTGAAAGTATATTTACTGTACACACTGTAAATCACACTGGTTTCACACTTCCTAATCAAGGCCTTCATTATTTAGAGCTCGTATTCTACATATTATATTAATTAAGCTGTCCAACACCAAGTCTGTCTTTTATTCGAACGTTTAGCTGAAAACAAATGCGAAATATTGGGCGCTTTTGTCAAAATGAGTCAAAATGAATATTTAACCATGCGATCCGTCAGCTTTCACTGCTGCTGTATGGTGCTAGTAGTGAACATGGCGAGTGTGTCTCTGCTCTTGGCTCTGCACACTGTTTTCTAATTGGATCAAGGCTAAATTGGTTACCTCACTTCAGCCAGAGTGGACTGTCCTTATGGGATAAGGACAAGAGAGACTGCAGGAGACACAACACGTTTACTGGCGTCTATTAAAAGTGCAGTAAATGTATCCAATTCATGTTTTATCATTCGCTCAATATCAGTTCCGAAGTTTCTTGGCTGGTTTCTTCAGTTTCAAGCTGTCCTTGGGATTTTATCTCGGCGTAGACGCATTATGTCGAACCCTTCTGTGCCGTCTCCCTTGGTTCAGACCACCTCGTGAATATTAATGTACCCTCCGGAGGCCACTTTTCTCACGCCGGGGTCCAGCAAGGCTTTTACTCCAGACAACCTTCTTTTCCTTCATTTTACTTCTAACTGGGTTGCCCGGATACACAGTGGGCTTGTGGGTAGGACACACTGATGTGAGAGACGGTGGGCAGCTGTTCAGTTTCTCAGGGAAGCAGCGCTGTCATTTCAGCCTTCGAACATTCTTCTGCTGCTCCGCTCAGGCCAAAGCAGTGCGCAGAAATGAGTCTGAACTGGAGAATGAGAGACATTCGAGAGCTTTAGCTGCGCCTTTCATTCAGACGGGCTTTTCTGTAAAAGAATGGAAAGTGTCCACTGTATATAATTAGCATCTGAAGGCTTATGGCACTCTGTTCTCTGTGTAATTGGCCCTTGCAGTTTAACAGAACCGTCAGAAGTGTGTCATTCATTAACAGTCAGCTACTAATTTTATGTCAGGTTTGTATTTGCTCAGTTGTGATGTGCGTGTGTGTGTGTGTGTGTGTGTGTGTGTGTGTTTTCTCCATGCAGGAGTTTGGGGGTGCACTGCTCCAAAGTTCGCTCTCTCACCCTGGACTCTTGGGAACCTGAGCTACTGAAGGTGCGTTTTCTCATAACGTACTGGCTGGCTGCCCTGCTTCAGCTAGTTCAGAATGCAGCAGCCCACGTTCTACTCAAGCTACACTGGCTGGTTAATAAGTTCCGCATAGACCACAAAGTCCTGCTTATGAAGCTTAAAGCTCGAAATGGTTAGCTTCGGCGTATCTTGCTGATCTTCTGAAGCAGTACAACCCATCCCGAGCGCTTCGCTCAGCTGAGGCAGGACTACTGTTAATCCTGAGCATCATTTTCTGATAGCGCCCCTAAACTCTTTTTGGAATGGTGCTCCAGAGAACGTTAGGAACACTCTATAGCTCTATAGATGTTTTTAAATCCAGATTAAAAAACAGATTTGTTTAATTGAGCTTATTCTTGGCTATTGGGTCTTTTAAATAGACTTGTTAAATAGACTTTTCATGATTTATAGCACTGACACTATATTTATAGTCAATTCATGAGTGATTGTACATTTGGTTCTTTAATGTTCCTGCTCATAAATACTTTGTTTTTGACTTTCTGATCTGTATTACGTAAAGCACTTTTTGAGATTTTGACCTCAAAATGAAAAGTGCTGTATAAATAAATATTATTATTATTACTAAAAATCGAGTGTACACAATTTTCTACTTCCCCCAAATGTAGTTGATCAGTCGAGACCCGTTTGGTGTCTTAAGTTCTTTTTGCACTTCTTTACTATTGCACTAGAGCTACAAGACTAATGTAACTAATGTGTCTGGTAACACTTCCTATGAATCCTGTATTTACTGTATACACTCTAAATGCATTTATAACATGTTATATAGCATACGTAATGCCTTATAATGAATGGTATAAGCATACGAATAAATTCTCATAGTTACATGCAGAAACACTTTATAAGGCAGGAGTACACAACTTCGTCAGGTTTTTTACATTACGCATTATAATATCTGTTCATAAAGACATCGTAGACTATAATGCACTATAACACAGGCGCTGCATTATATAACATGCAGTACAGATATTCTACCAGAGGCTGTGCTAAACATTATTGTTAATGTTACTACACATTATTTGGGTAGTAACTGGCTTATTTATCTGCAGTAGTCTTCTGTTGCCACAGTGTTCTCTCACAGCTCTCTTTAACCTGCATGATTTTCCCATTTGGCCTGTTTTTTAGTGCAGTTGTATATTGGTAATATACTGTATATTGACTGGTTCGCTCTATCTTTGCCTGCAGTTGATGTGTGAGCTGGGAAACGGTGTCATAAACCACATCTACGAGGGCACATGTGAGGAGAAGGGCATGAAGAAGCCCGGACCCAACAGCCCCAGGTGAGGAGAGACGATCTCTTTTTGCTCACACATGCAATACGTTCTCGTTCTCGGGAGTAGATTCTGCAGGACACTGGCTGCGTTCACATGCCAAGATTTTTTGTCAGTCCGAAGGAGTTCCAAATAAACTGTTTATATGCACCCCAAACTTAGCAATCTGTTGAAAATGCTGCTAAGTAAGGAATAAAACACGACGGGGCGTGCAGTAATAGGACAATAATCCTATACGTGTGATGCGGCCCCGACGCAAATTAAACCCAGGAGTCGATTATTTTCCTATAGCAGCATGGCCAAAGTGTTTTATTCCGCTTATACCACAGCAGTTTGGCAACGATTACACAGTTTTATTTATTAAAGAAAGACACGTCGTACTTTTTATTTGTTCATAGTCACATTTAATGTTGTGAAACGTCAGCGAAACAAGTCACTTACGTTCTAACAGCCATTATGTTTAAACAGTCGCTCCCTCACCAGCCTCTCTCTCTTTTCTCTCTTTAAGTTAATAAGAAAAAAGCCGCAAAGCACAAACTCCTCTGTCCTGAAGACTTTCCCACGGCGGAAAACTTAAAGGAACAGCTTCACCTCCGACTGTTACAAAGCGCTGCTGAGTCTCCTTCCATAAACGTTCAGTAAACCTTCTCCTTACAGGAAGCGTCACCATAGCAACCATTATACGCTTTTCTTTATTAGGCTTAAATTATGTGAGCATCCCTGTGAATTAGTTGTCGCTATAGAACCGATAACGTATTGGAACGAGCGCATTAATATAAGCCTACGATTTGACTTGCAGCCGGCACTACTGTCAGAGCTGCTGTTATAGAAAAATAATCAACACCCGACAACCAATCAGAATCAATTCAGCAGCGCTGTGGTATAAGCAAAAATGACTGCATGTGAGGATTAGCTGAAGATAGCTGTAAATTAGCTGTACCGTGATTCACACCACCACTTGGATATTAATTTGGCCATGTTATTTAGAATAATTTGGTTACTTGGCGATATAGGCGATATTTCTACCCAGAGGTCACTTCTGTTATGAACTCAATGCAGGCAGGAGAAGGAGGCGTGGATCCGAGCCAAGTATGTGGAGAAGAAGTTCCTGAAGAAGATGGCGACGGCGGAGGCGCTGGTGAACGGCGAGAGGAAGTCAGAGAGGCGGTGGGTTGCGAAAAAGTGCCGACGCCACAACAGCGCCACCACCGTGCCCAAAAACCGGCGGAAATATAGGCGGGACCCCGGCTCGGCTTCCCTCTGCTCGGGTAACCTTTCGTGCCTTTAGTAATTATTAGGAGGAAATTAAAAGCAGGCTTGTGTACAGAGCCACAGATTTGTGTCACAGCTCTGCTCCCTTTTCTCCATCAGCCGCCGCTGCTTTGGAGAGAAAGTTCCGGCGAGATTCGCTCTTCTGTCCTGACGAGCTGGACTCCCTGTTCTCTTACTTTGACACCAGCTCAGGGCCTCGCAGTGAGTGTTACGCACCGACCAGCGCAAACAAGACAAAGAGGGAAAGCTTATCCTCAGGCCGAGTGTAGTGTTTCACAGCAGCTTCTTTAATAAAGAGCAGCTAAAGTGCACGTGGTCCGTTAGTACATGTCGGAACACGCAGATTTTCAAACATGCATTCTCAGCGTGAATGTGAACGTCGAGTGTGTAACATGTCCGTGGTTTGGCGCTCTCCGGTCCTGCAGGTCTCAGCAGTGACAGCGGTCTGGGCGGCAGCAGTGACGGCAGCACTGACGTTCTTCTCTTCGGCTCGGTGGTGGACAGCGTCACTGAGGAGGGTGAGACCGCTAATGACTTACACAGCTGTGCGTCTCACACCTTTAACCCACACAGTACAATAGAGCCTGATTTAAGTCTAGTTCCAGACCTACAGCAAGCAAGGAATGATTAAAAACCCAGGATTAAATGATCAGGCGGGTAACTTTGTTCACACTGGGAAACTCTATTAATTATAAACTCTGCTATTAATACTCGGGTGATTCTAGAACTGGCAGTGTACTAGGACCAGCGGAAAACGAAGTGTGAAAACGTGAAACATCGGGCAATTTTTTTCTACGCGGAGGAAGAGGCGGAGCCATCAGAGGGCGCTGTGGTTTGAATTTCACCACGAATTAGAAACAAAACGTGTAGGGCAAACAGTCCAGATTAAAAAAATTGTTCTGATGATTTGTGATTTCTGTTCAGTGCAAAAAGTTAGTGTTTGATTTGAGACAAGAACAAAAAAAACCGAATACTCTTATATATCATGACATCCGGATATTTCCTCAACTGATCCAGAAGATTACCGAACAAACGACCAACTAACTGTGTGGTGTGTGTGTGTGTGTGTGTGTGTGTGCGCGCAGAGTGTGAAGTGTCGGAGGACTCGAGCGGCGAGGCCGAGCCGGAGCCGGAGGCGTCAGACCCGGAGGATGTGCGCGAGCTGCATCCCGGCGCGCTGCTCTACAAGGCTTGCCAGGCTCGTAACCTGCCCGTCATGGCCGAAGCGCTGGCACACGGTGCCGACGTCAACTCCGTCAACAAGGAGGACGAAGGCAAGAGCCCGCTCATACAGGCCGTGATCGGAGTGAGTCATTTATTTAAGCTATACTGGTTCACATGTCTGTGTTAAACGCATACACACTGTGTAATCAGTTCACTCAGAATATTCGTATTGAATTACGTTTGATTCGTTTAGATTATAGCACAGTCCAAAGGCGAGTCCCTTTCCATTTATCGACAAATTCGACACTATTTTTATTTCGTTTTTCACTCATTATTTAAGGATGTATTGTTTAAAGGCGCAGGTTGTAATGTTTACGTGTTTTTAGACCTTTAGATTTAAATAATAATAATAAATACCGCAGAAAAACTCATTCACAATATCACCATGCACTAGATCTTGCTTATTTCTTTGCTTCAGACGATTACAATAAAAAAGCCTTTTTTTAAAACTTATATAAAAACGAATGATTTAAAAGTGTTTAACTGCTGAAATAAAAACAGCTCTTGGAATTTGACCCGACTATATCTGCAGATGTTTTGTGCTGCGCTGGTTGCTGTCCAAACTCATTTTTTTAAGAACATAAATGAGTGTGAGTGAATACAACACTGGATTCGACCGTTTTCTCTTGATAGGGCTCTTTAATAGCCTGCGAGTTTCTCCTGCAAAACACCGCTGACGTCAACCAAAGAGATCTGAGAGGAAGGGGGCCCTTACACCATGCCACGTATTTGGGACACACAGGGTGTGTAAACACACACACACACACACACACAGATTTCAGAGTACAGTATGGCTGACTGTGAGTTTGGCCCTGTGTTTTCCAGGCAGGTGTGTTTGTTCCTGAAACGAGGAGCCACACAGAACGACGGCGATGACGATGGCCAGGATCCTCTCAGTATAGCGGTGCAGGCCGCCAACGCCGACATCGTCACACTGTGAGCGTCACACAGAGCCAGAGCCGCCTGTCTCACTGCCTCAGGCCATGAACTGTGCTGTAACAGTTACATAAAGGACTACGAATGTCCTCTGCATTTGTCGATTTCATAATGAGTAATGAGGACCCCCCTATCTCGTCCCTTTCTCTCTCTCTCTCTCTCTCACATACACACTCTTTCGCTACCCTTTCTCTCTCTCTGCCCTACTTTTGAGACCCCCGACTTGTCTGAAGAACAAACTCGACTCTGTTTCTCTCCGATGCTATCAGTTCAAATACAAGGCCTTCCAGGTTCCTATGTAATTCTATTGCACACATGCACACAAACCCATTTTTACCGAAGTGGCATTTGTAGTTCATCTGCATCGTGCATCGTTACGTTACATCGAATGCCGCCAGAATAAAAGCACAGCGATATGGAAAAAAAAAAAAAATAAAATAAAATAAATTATTGCAATAAATATTGAAGCAAAATATAACGATTAGGTGACGATGATTCTGAAAAATTCGTTGTCACATGAAGACATGAAGAGGAATTTCGCCTGGTCACTGTTTACACGTGAAATATTAAATGTAGGCAGATGGATTAAAGAGCACCGTTCATTTTTTATTATTTTCCTTAGCTGCCACGTTTAAAGTAGTCCCTTAAGTCGTCATTTAAACCATTAATTAATAAATATGTGCTTGAATAATAAAAATTGTTGCATATTTTTATGCCCAAGAAAACGACTAAAAATGGCATCGGAACATCTCGAACACTTGACCCTCATTAAGAATGCGAGGATATATGAATATGCATGATTATGCAAATTGATATGAGGTTTACTAATGAAGCCTTCTCTCTCTCCCTCTCTCTCTCTCTCTCTCTCTCTCTCTCTCTCTCTCTCTCTCTCTCTCTCTCTCTCTCTCTCTCT
>JAOUQW010000016.1:14461038-14488239 GCA_028565825.1 Olivaichthys viedmensis
TGTTTGGTGGCTTAAGTGGTGGCGTCACCAATAAACAGTTAATAATGTTAGTGCAGATTAGTTTAGCATGCAATATAATCACATCACATCTAAAAGATGTCACACTGTTTTTGGCTGTACTTATGATGTAACAGTATATGATACAGTAACAGTACATGAATACGTCAACATGTTTAAGCCAACTTAAAATCTACTGTGAAAAACCTGGAAAACCGTCGTCAGATAGAGTTGCAGGTCTTTCAGCCAAACAGATGGTTAGTCTGCTGAACTACAGCTGAAACAGAAGGTGTTACTGCATTAGATATATTGCAGTGATGCTGAATATACTGTATACACTGATCTCAACTTCTTCTCTTTTTTTACCCCATTTTCTCCCAATTTGGTCATTGCCAATTCTCATCCACTAGCTAGTTCTCACCTATCACACGACGGCTACCGATCAAGAAGGCTAAGGGCTAGCACGTGCTTCCTCCGAGACATGTGCAGCTCTGCCACCGCATCTTTTCGAACTGCCGCTCATGCAATGTCACAGGGCATCTGAACACTTGGAGGAAAGCGCTAACTGCCCTCTTCCGTATACATGAACTCACAGACACCCACGATAGGCTAGTGTTGCTCTGATTGACAGAGGAGAGAGAGTAACGCCATCCCTCCCACCCAAAGAGCAGGGCCAATTATGCTCTCTTGGACCCCCGGCCACGGATGGCTGTGGCATCGTCTGACAATAGGGCCAGCACTTTTCTGTTGCGCCACTCGGGAGCCTGTTGTATGTTTTGTGTCATGAGCTACTGCGGATCGTTTAAAACGCATTTTTAGGATTGCTGACTCTTGTATGTCTTAAATGTCTAATTGAATTCGCTGCTGCACTGATTCACAGTTTAGTGCCTCTGAGGTAACACTTTTGGGGCGAAAATACATCAAGATTAATTGGTAATACAAAATATCCCAAATGTACATTTATCAAAATAAAATACAGTATTTTGTGTTTCAAAAATACACTTTGTAAGGGGGACATGAGATCTGTAATGTCACTTTAGTTGATAATGTTAGCGTTCTGGTGGCTGATAGCTAATGCTAGGACTAGGTATCCTTAAGAAACCACACTGGTGTTAGAATTAAATTGAATTGAATTAAATCATGAAGGGTCAATCAATTATACTGTGTCTTTGGTTTTTAAAGCGTTACTGCACCCCGACTATTAACCAGCTGTTATATTTTTCTCCGGTGTGTTGGCGAACGCTTAACAGAGCTACAAGATTATAGCAGCGTTGCCTGTTCGCTAGCATCCAGATCACTAGCTAGCGACAAGTATGATGAATAATAAAGGACATTATCAATCATGTGAAATCTTTTAAACAATTATTAAACATACAGAAACAACAGTCATGGTTTATGCAACATGCTGGATAGAAACGAGTCATTTGGCACATTGTTATGTCTCCATTTCCTCCCCGATGAGTCAGTCAGGCGTTTGGAAGCTGCTGTGCTGTTAATGAACAGTTCACAAACAGAAGGTGCTGCCTTTGAGAAGTCTTTGGTGATGCACAGAATTTCTAGCCGTAGAGCAGCTCTGGAGCGAGTGCCTGTTCTATAATCCACCAGATTTATACACAAGCATCAGTTTATATGACGTCACCACGCAAAAGTATTTTCTGGTTTTTGAATATACAAAAATACATAACACAAAAGAATTTTGAAACAAACTGTTGTTGTTTTTTCACGACCATCAAATACAAATTACTAAAAAGTATTTTGGATTTCAAATACGTATTTTAAATGCATGCATCAGAAATACTGCCTCTCTCCCTCATTGCAAGGATCAGGATGTGGACTGATCTAGATGCTACAAGAGTATCTATGAAGAAACAGCAGTAACACGAGCTGTCAAACTCGCTCACCAGCTTAGAGGCCTGTGGCGGCATTGAGCAAGCATCTAATACAGAATCAGTTTAGACTGTGCTAGACATGCTTTGGGTATTTTACAATAGGCGCCATTACAAGATATGTATTTGCAAAAATTTATACATGCATATATACAAAATCATTTACACATGCTTATAAAAAGGGTTCCCCTTTTCTGTAAGGGAAGTCCTCTGTTTAGGGTTCGACAGAGAATTTTTAAAGGTTTCCCCAGAGGGACAAACGGCAGAACCAAAGAGTGAATTGTGTTTATAGGCCAATCAATTATATTTTCCAGTGGGTGTTTGTCATAAATTTTTATTTCAAGGCTATTTTGTACCAGTGAATTTCACATATGTAATTACAGAGATATTAACATAAATGTAAATAAGATTATTTTCTCCATAATATAGTCTATAATTCCTAGACTATAAGTGATCATATCAGTGTATTTATTTGACTACGGAATAAACTAGATAAGCACATTCGCTCACCTGAGGCAAGAGCTTTGAAAGAAAAGAAAAAAACTACCCCGTGATGCGTTTTTCCTTTCAGTTGAAGTGAATTCACCGCAAAGTCCTGTTTGTGAGAGAACAAGCTATGAGAGGGCGAAGGTTTTTGAAATCAGGAAGTGAACTCAGATGCACACAGAGGAAATACATGCAAGCTGAATTGCTTTACTGCCTGTCCTTCATGCTTCAGATAGGAATGACTTGCAGCTCCTGTGCATGATAGGAGCATGGAAAGAGAGGCCGAACGTGCCAATGGGTTGCAGGGCTAAATTTGTCTGTTTTAGGCATACTCACCTGAATGAACATGAATAACTCAACTAAGGTGGTACATTCAACTGCAATTCGAGCCGAAGTGAAGCGCCATGAAAGCTTACAGAAAACTATCAACAAAGTGTTGAAACAGCTGGAGAGGGTCGAGGACCAGCAGCTCAGGACCGGCCTGAAGGTTTTCATCCACGGCGTGCAAGGTGAGGTCATTCGGTGCTTATTGAAAAAAACAAATTTATATGGCGAGTCTGTTCTTTTCGTCCAACCTCAGTTCCTACTAGATTTAACAGATTTGCCTGAGTGTCTGTATATCTTAAGAGAAAAAAGCTTATTTCTCAAGAAAAAACTATATTTAAGTATGAATAGGCAGAGCATAATTGAGTTTGATGTATTGCAGAGGAGTATACGTAGAGTTACCAGTATCTAGGTCAGAAGATTTCTCGTTATCGACTTCCGTCTGCCTTTTTTTTTTTTTTCAACATAGTCTTGAAGGAGGCTGTAGGTGTTTCAGGTGTATCTGTGCAGCCATATTGATTCCGTTCTACTTCTCTGCATGTGGCGATTAAAAAAATTAAACGTGATATTTACAAAAATTAAATAAAAGGAGTTTGGCTGAAATTAAAGTTGATTTGCAATAGTTTGGAACATCAGGTATTTGATTACATTCTTTCTTTATTTAGTTGACGGTATATATTGGGTATCTCTTGCATGTGGCCTTTAGTCTATGGATTAGTGTACATAAAGAGCCTAATACTGTCAACTAGTGTCTACACACACATGCACACACAATACAGTATCCTCATAAGAGCCTATGAATTCATTCCATGTTTTGTTTCATGAGGTGAATGAAGCAATGAAGTCAGCCAGCACAGTTTATTCCAGGACCACATGTAACAAATATGACATTCCTGCATAGTCTATTCCCAAACTTAGTTTAACCTCGGTCTAGAAAGGCATTAATGTGTTCACAGAGTAAAATTGCCAGTGATAGGTGGGGGTTTATATGACTGCACCCTATATTGGTGTTCAATTCACATTTACCGTGTACTGTCAGACCTGTTCTTGTGCAATCACACAGCCAGAGTGTTTGTAGGCCAGAAGTGTTGACTTGATTATCTTGCTTAAACAATTTGCCATTCAAACGTTCAGTCTACTGTTAGTGTTTGAGAGGAAAAGGACGTAATGAGTCTGCTCAGAAGTGACAGAGTGAGGTGATCTCCCAGAAACCATGTACCGTTAATGCAGTATCACCAGCTGCATCACTTCCTGTATGCAGTGCAGGCTCACCACGGCTCATCGTGTAGAAATGTATATCCATTACATTCAGATAATGGGCCCCCTTCAGTGTACATACTTAATCAGACTCGTGGATGTAAACGTTAAAAGGCTCAGGTTGCAAGATTATATCATATGTAGTCTTGATAGAAGGCTTTTGTACTTCCTGTCTCGCTGCCCCAAAAGCCACTTCCTCTCCATCTCAGACGCCAGCTGTCACGTCAGGCTTGACAACACAATTTCAACACCTTATACCACTTATAGTTTTTTTTTTTTTTTTAACTCTAGTCTCATTCTTTATGGTCTTCACCAAACAAAGGGAAACCAAACAATTACATATTACCAGATGCCTACGCACGTGTTCGATGGGGTCGAGGGGTCAGAGGATCTCGTGACAATGGTTAATTTGACCTAACTCATTTGGTTGTTCAGACCTCCTCGACATAATTCACTTCCTCCTCAAACTACTTCCTCTCCTGTGTGTAATTACTGCTATTCTAGCTGATGACAGCAATATATAGATCATACATGAGACAGCATCTCTGCCATTCACAATGAACTTTTTCTTCATTTGAGGCACGTGACAAACCTTGTCATAATTAAAAATATACTTTAGTGACTGAGAATGCTAGTGAATTGAAGCAGTGTGCCATTAATGATTAACACTTAATAAACATCTAAGTGGTCGCTCAATGCCATCCACGGAACCTAAAAAGATGAAAGAATCTAGTACATGTAGTCGTGTAGTGAGTGGCATTTCAGAAAGCAAAAATGAATGAAGACAAATGCTATGGTGCTCCCGGGAGCAGAGGTGTTGCCATTGAGAATAGCTCTGACACATTTAAATAGGGTTTACTGCTGTGAGCCAAGAGACTGGAAGAGTGATTGAGGGAATGTGAGATTTTTTTTTTTAGCAATGATAGCTAAACACAATGAACTGAAAGAATGCCAAATATATTGTGTTTAATGCTCGGAGATCAGAGAGATAGACACACTGCATTCGATTCTGTGAAAGTGAGTCTAAATTATAACTGTTAACATAAAGAGCTATAAAACTAGAATATCAGGCTAAACCCAGTACAAGCACTGCTTAGCTGTAAAGCATTACCAGGTGCCGTCTGCAGGTGAGAGTCCCAGAGGATGAAAATGGCAGAATTATCATCTACAGTTCCCTTCTCCACTACGTACAGTATATACTGTAGCTAGTCTCAAGTCCCAGACATCATGAGTCTTAAATTGGCATGTGAATTAGGTACAATTTTACTGCTGAATTGAGGGCATCCACATGCTGATGTTGAGCATGCACTATACACAAAGGCAGTAAACCCCTCCTTGCCATGACTTGCCATGTGGTTTAATAGCCATGGCCCCATTTATCTTAGTAAAACAGGGTACTACATGTCATAATAGCCTGTTGGCAAACTACAGCCTCTTTTTCACTGTAGGGCCAAAAGGTTACCATGGCCACCTGCCAGCGCAGACTCATGTAAACGGTTACAGTTACTTTTACAATCTGTTGTGCTGCTAAAACAGGACTAGGAAGTAAAAAACAGTGATGTCAGGAAGTGTTGTAGTGTGTCAGCGACAGCGTCCTGTGTATGTAATAGATATGTGACAGTTTTTGTTGTTGTTCCCCCACATTCTGTTGACCGACAATATGGAGGATTTATTAAAATTTGTTTTTGGGACTGTTTAGTGCCATTAGTGCAGGTGTTTCTACCACTGACCATTACCTCATCTCAGGCATTTTCTCTAAACTGAGCTGACAGTGTGCACTGAAAGAGGAAGTACAAGACACCAACACAAAAGTGATGTAAATGTAAAAACAATCCCTGAATACCTAAATCATTAAGCCGAACGGTTCTGCTGCACAGAGCAGTAAAGTGGAAATGCTATACTCTCCTTGCTCAGAACAGTTCAGCCCTACAGTGGAAAAGAGGCTTTTACCTGTCAAGTGCTCCAGACTAGAGGTCTCTTCTGAGCATAACGAGACACTGCTGATTAAGAAATGCTGCTGTTAATGTTTTGCTAATAGTATTACACATTTGTCCTCCTCTGTCCAATCAGTAGTATTATTTATTGATTTGTGAACACAGTGGAGTCACAAATTAACATTTTAATATACACTCTATATTTTGCGTGACTGGCTGATTATGAGTGAATTTTCACTTCTGCTTACAACAGTTCATAAAATGACTACATATTTTTTTGCATGCACAATGCATTACTAATGCAGAAGGTCAGGTGCAAAGATGGCCAGAAGGACTCCACTGTAATCCATTGCACTTTCTCTTGAGTTGAGGCTTATGATAAACCTTACTATAATCAAAAGATACTTTAGATACTGAGAAAGCTGATGTATTGAAGTAGTGTGCCATTACTGATTAGCACTAAATAAACCACCAAACGCCCACTCAATGGCACCTACAAATCCTAAAAAGATTAGAGATCTTAACACATGCAGTGGGAGGCATTTGAAGAAAGAAAAAATTTGTGAAGAGACCAGATAGGGCCGGCGATAGAGACTGGATAGATAAAGAGACTAGACAGAGCTGGTGTAAGGAGGAGGAGTTTGAGCTCCAGAATACCTTGGTAACAGGCTGCCTCAGCGTCTACGAAGGGAGGGGTGGGGGCAGTGCTGGATACCGCAGCTTGCAAACCATGCTCACTGATAAATGAAGCACAATGTTGCTGCTTTTAGATAAAACCAAATAGACGCCGCCCTGTTTCTACTGATTTGGCAGTTCTGATTAGCTGCTCTAACTTGGATTTTTTTCTAATTTGCTGATTAGTTTTTCTGTAACCCCTCCCCTTTACTTCACCAGCGTTTTATTGGCTTTCCTTCCTTTAAGTGGTGGGCCCGCCTCTTCCCACAACACATCATCGCCTCTCCCTTTTTCCAGTGATAGAGAGAGATAGAGGATGGAGAGAGGGAGGGAGAGAGAGAACGACAGGGAGGGGGGAATTTCTGTGGATAGCAGAGGCTGCGAGCTGTCTGGCTGTTGACAAGGGCAGGCAGGCAGAGAGAGAGGAGAGAGATGGAGAGAGAAGCAAGGTTTTCCAGCTTCGTTCTGTGAAGTGTGGGCATCTAGCAGAGGGATTTAAGGAATTCCTGTGCTCGAGGCAGATGACTGATCTGCGACTTGTGCCTAATGTGAAGTTTTTCCACCACAAGGATGCATGTTCATTTTGTGCGCCAGGTACCTGACACTGAAGTCTGCTGTATTAATATCCATGTCGCCTGAAGCGTATGGCGGAAATCTCAGATCACAGGAAGCGTGATGGATAGACGGTCCGTGGAGAGCCTGGAATTGTTCTCTCTGGATTTACCCTAAGCTTCTCTCACTGATCCATGTGTTAGGTAGTCTTCTTGCTTGCTTCGCTCCTCTTTATCTCTCCTGCCTGTCTGTCAACATCTTTTCCACACTGTGGTGCATGGCTTATCTGAGGGCAACAACGAGATGTCATTTTCCTCTCCATCACACTAGATGGTATTCACTACCGTTTGATATCTTCTGATTTTTCTTAAGAATGTGTTCGTCTGTTGGAAGGTTAGGAATGTTGTGGTAAATGTCATTTGAGTAATAATAGTAATATTAATTTGCCTTGTTGCAATTGCCTGTGTGCTCAAAAGTCTTAAAGCTGGAAAGCAATCCCAATCACAGGGGAACGAAGATTCTGGGGTTTAGAGACATGTGGGAGGCTAATGGTGAAGCTAACAAGCACAAAGGACACGCGTAGCAATTTGGTCCAGTCCAGAAGAAGAAGCCACAGCTCAAACAGTCCTCTCTCCTCCTCTAATGCTCATCAAAATGTCTTTCGCTCTTTCTGTTGGCTGGGGTCAAAACAGAGGATCTGATCACCGATCAGTTTGATCTATGTCTGTGTCTATATGTCTGCCCAACCTGGATCTCATGGAGCGAACTGGCGTATCACAGCACAAAACCACCTACCTCATCTCCCTAACCTTGGTAAAGGTGGAGACAAGTGAGGATGATGGGATGGAAAAGGCCAGGCAAAGTGTGGAGGAGGCTCTGCAACAACAGAAACCAGAAGAGGTCACTGAGCCAGAAGCTAGGAAAGGTATCCAGCTCAAAACAGAACAGGAAATACTTCCAAGCCCCAGGGACCGTAAAGCACTTTTTACAGATGGTGCACAACCCAGTGACAGACAAAAATCAATAACTTCATCCACTGCAGAAAATGGTAGAGCAAGAGAAGCCACAGGAGCAGCTCAAACGTCTACATCCACGGAAGCAGATGAACCAACCCAACCCCCAGCCACAAGCAATGTCCCAGGACGTGTTAACAAGCGACCTGTGTCCCTTCTAAAGGCACACAGTGGTGCCCTCAGTAGTCGTGAACTAAGAGAGGCCAGAGACAACATCCACACCTCCTCTAAGAGCCTGGACCGTAAGGACAGCAGGACTGTGATACAGTCCCCTGCCAGCCCTGCTCCCAGCACCTTTAGAGCCTCCTGGGCTGTGTGTGAGGCCAAACCCAGTCAGGAAGACCAGAAAGGAGGCACCAGGGCTAAAACGTCCACAGAAGGGGTGATAGCCATGCGGACCCAAAGCCCGAGGGCAGAGAGACTGAAGTCAGGGTCAACGTCTCTTCCAGGTCCTGTCAATGTGGTCTCCAAGCCTCAGCGCAAGGGAAAGAGTCGTACCCTGGACAACAGTGACCTGAACTGCCTGTCCGAGGACCTCCTGAAAGGAAAAGGTGGTCAAATGACATCAGACGCCAGGACAGGTCAGTTGCAGGGGTCCTCGACTCGTGACCGCAAAATGCTCAGATTTATTAGCGGCATTTTTACCAAGAGCACCCAAGTCCCAGCCAGCGCTGGCATGGTACCCCAAGTTCCTAGCTCCTCACAGAGGGAGTCCAGTGAGGATGAAGGTAGGAAAGCACAACCTCCACTTCCATTCATAACTTCAACTCTAGACACTCTATCAAACTATGTGAACACAAATACAGCATAGTGCATATTTGTGGCATACATCCAAGGGAAGGGCACGTTGGGTCTTTATATTTGACCTTTGGTACACAGACAAATGGAGGATACAGGGAGGACCCTACAAAGCATACAAAATACATTTTGATGAGAATACTAAATATATACTGTAATTGCTTATAGTGGTACAATTTATGAAACAGTAAAAGTCTGGCTAAAGAGGATTGTCATATCCATGTCACAATTTAAGAATTAAAAATTGTATTTGTAGTAAAACCAGGAGCTGTGGCAATAGTTAGAGACATCCCAGTCTTTTCTATGTTATCGTCTTTCCCACTGTCCTTGTTCCTGATGCGGAACATTTGGAATAGGAAACGAATTTGATAATACCTACGCCAAAGGCTGTGCAGTTACAGCCAATGTCCTAATCCCATCTTTGATGTTCCACCCACTGCCTGTTTTCATCCCAATTATTTTCTGTGGCAGCTTCCATTCTTTTCACACTGCGATCTCCAGTTCCAAACCATGTCAAGCCCAGTCGTTTGTTAACCGGTCTTTTTAAATAAAGTGTTGAAATGTAGCTTGTAGCCTGAGGAGCAACTTCAGACATGGTGGATTCTCTAACAGACCATCAGTGAGATTTATATTTAGTAGATGCCTTTAAACTACACTGTTAAAATTGGAACCTCATAGAATATTTGAAATATATGTCTATTTGAAATCCTTCTCTGTGTTGAGCTTTTTGAGAGTGTTGTGTAAATAAATGATCAAATAGGCCTTTTCTGATAGCCCCAACTTTTCTAGTGCAATTGTAGATCTAGTTTTTACATGGGGCTGTGAAATCAGTCATGTATGAACAAAGAATTCCTTTGACTTGTTACCCTGTAATACATAAATACGGGTCAGCGATGTGTTGGTAAGGTTGTGTCCATGTGTTGTGTGTACGTGTGTATGTGGTCCATGAACTGTGTGCACTGACTGACATGCGTGTGTGTAAACCCAACGCATGCGCGCGCAAAAATATTTACGTATGTGTCCTCCGGGCTAGCTAACAGAGCAGCTGGAGGTGGGGTTGTCATGGCAACAGGCAGACAGAGCTGCCTGTTGTATGGTTGCTTGATGCCAGTGAGAGAGTCCCCTAGACCAATGAATGAGGAAGAGCAGGGGTGTGTGTGTGTGTGTGTGTGTGTGGAGCAAGGGAGTCTTTTGAAAAGCATCCAAAAAAGGAAGGAAATAAAAAATGCAGGCTTTAGAATGTGACACATAGAGCATCCTTTTTTCTATGCGCCCCGGATATGCGGCTGCATATAGAGGGCTCGGGATCTGCATAAGGGTCTTACTGTTTGGCCCTGTGTCATAATGCCCTCATAGAACCGTGCTGAATTTGAGTGAGTGGGTGTTTGGGGAGGGGACACTCTCTTTATGTAAAAGACTGGTGTTTCACAGTGAAAGTGGTGGATTAGTGGCTGTTCCTGCTCAACAAGGCACGAAGGCTTGATGGTGTATCACCTCACGTCATGCTGAGCAGGTTACAAGTCACAATGGTGGCCCGAGACAAAGCATCTCAGTTGCTCCTTCACACGTCCAGAGCAAGCCACAGCTGGGCAGTCACGGATGAGATGATCACAGGGCGACAGCAGACTTTTCCATCAGTCACTGGTGACAGTGGAACAGCTGGGGCTGAGCCAATCCTCACTGAGATAGAGAGAGAGCATCTGCAGGCTGAGGGCTGTTTCTCATCTGGCCAAAAAGCCAAAAAAAGATTTTGGGAGTAACCCTCAGCTGTCTTTTGCTTCTTTCTTTTTTTACCTTAATTAACATAAGCCGTTACCAATATTACGGCCATCGCTCCCTAATCTACATTAAATGTAGGCCTACGTCAAGTTTCAGATTGTAGAATAGCACTTATATGTAATAGAGAAGCCTTTCAATTCTAGAAATCGTATGACATTAAAAACAGAGAACTGGCTTAGGTTTAGAGGAAACTGTGGATTCTAATGGAGAGTAATCATGTGATTTGTTCTGCCATTGTTCATTAGCTTTCATTTACACATTTTGACACATGGGTATGAGTTAATGAGCTGTATTACACTGTAATTAACCAGCAAAGGTGAAATTTCGCTTTCTATCTCTGACTTGTGTCTGAAACTGAATAAGACTTTCGTCAAGACACACTAACGCTGAGCTTTGTGTTGTTATTACTACTATGTTTGCTGTGTTTTGTTTTCAGTATATTTGAACAAGGCAAAAAGTCTAACTGTCTATGAACCATCTTTCATCCTGTTCACAGCTTCCTGTGCTAACAGTCAGGAATGGACCCTAAATCGTTCTATTCCAGAGCTGAGACTGGTAAGACCACTAAGTAATCATCCAAACACTGGTGGTACTTCTAGTGGGGGGGGTTCTTCGGGTTTTTGAAGCAGCTTGATAGGCTTTATTTATTTGACATGCTCATGCTTAATAAATAATTAGGAACTTGTTTATATCTTAAAGACCATAAATGGGATCTGAAATTGGATAATTCTTTATTTAGCAAGAAAATATTTTTTTTGCTTGATGCCTATGACTGATAACTTTGAAGGAGATTTTTAGTTGTCTTTTTGTTATGAATGAACACTGCAAATTTATATATGTTTATCTTTACGTAGGGGGTGCTGGGTAGCATGCGGAGCGGAAAATCCGCCCTGGTAAACAGGTTCATCACAGGAAGCTATCTTCCCCTGGAGACACATGAAGGTGAGAACTTTGGCCTCCCCACCACCTGATTACGTACGAGATTGCACATGCAACCAATGACGGTTAGGTAAGGTTAGGGTTTGTTGGTTTGTGCCCAATAGTTCTGTGCACTATCTATTATTACTATTTAGTAATGCTCTCAAGAGACGATAAACCTTTTTCAAGATTTCAGTGTTGCTTAATTGCTGTATTTACTTTGATCACTGTTACAAGTCTCTTTTTCCCTCTCTCCTCTCCTTTTCCCCTTTCAGGTGGAAGATATAAGAAAGAGGTGTTGGTTGATGGTCAGAGTCACTTGTTACTGATTCGGGAGGAATCCGGCCTTCCCAGTACACAGGTTTGCAAGTGTCTTTTTTTAAGTGCAATGGCAAAATAAAATACTTTTATGTGCATTCTAGACCATGTACTCATACATTTTCCTTTCTAAATGTCAAATATGGAATCGTAGTTCAGCAACTGGGTAGATGCAGTCATCATGGTGTTTAGCCTGGAAAACGAAGCCAGTTTCCAAGATGTGTACAAGAACTTCAGTGAACTCGGTGCTTACCGCAACACTGCAGACATCCCGCTCATAGTGGTGGGCACACAAGGTATGATATATCGAATATACGGATATTCAACGGACGTTGAAGGAAACAGTCACTCACCTTACATAGAGCTGAAGGCCATATTTAACTTACATAATACCAGAGAAAACTATATATTTAAAATAGAAACCCTTATAATTCAATATTGTAATATGGACAAGAAGAAGCTCTGAGGTACTCAAAGTCAATTGTGTCAATGTGTTTTTTTTATACAGATAAGATTAGCAGCACTAACGTTCGTGTTATCGAGGATAAGAGAGTACAGCAGCTTTGTGTGGACGTGCGGCGCTGTATTTATTACGAGACCTGTGCCACCTATGGACTGAACGTGGAGCGAGTCTTCACTGAAGGTTAGGATCTCTTCAGAGTAGTAAAGTGAAATACTGGGGTCAGGATCAATCAAATTTCAGCTTCACAGGGACAAACCCAATTCTGGAAAATAACTTAAATGGCTGGCCTATTTGAAAGATCTCTATTGAAATGAATTCAATGGGCATTCATTTATCTGGGCATATAAAGCAATCAATGAGTGGGCTAGGCTGAAATTGAATCGATCCCTTGTCATTTTAGATCCAGATTATCTTCATACCATAGTGCTATTTTTGATTCACTAATCAAACCATTCACCACACAGTGTGCCAGAAGATAATAGCAGGTAAGAAGCAAGCCACCCTTCTGGCGTCCTGTAAATCCCTTCCCAACTCCCCCAGCCATTCTGGAGCCTCCACGCCAGTGTCTGCTCCATTATCGGGACAGGTACTATGATACAGCTGCTTGCATACGTTTGAACATTGTATTTCTGGCAAAACAACATTTATTTAATGTCAGTCCTGGTCATTGCATGGTTTTGGTGTGGTTACAGAGTAATATGGAGAGAATAAAATGGGTCATTTTTTACAGCATTTAGCACACGTCTGTCTTGCACAAAAGGCCCAGAGAATGGCTTTATCAATGTCCTGATCCTTTACTCACTGCAGAATATTTTTGCATTTGCTAAATGCTTTAGTAAATTGGGCCTAAAATGGAGTTGCTGTGGTGACATAAAATCCCCATCTCCCCCAAACACACTATCGCAGGAAAGGAGAAAAACATATCTACCTTCCATTTATTTCTGGCGTAATAATCACAAATGATCACAAATGTGTTTTAAGATTTTTAGTTACCATTAATCTTAAAAAAATATATCATAAACTGTCAAAATTAGAGATTTTTCTCACAACGGCAGCAATTTGAACAACTGCCGCATTCTCTCTGTGTTTGTCTGCTCTACCTCATTCTGTATCTGTTCCATTTAACATCCCTCTATCTGTTCTGTCTCTCTCTCTCTCTGTCTGTCCTCCCCATCTCTCAGGCAAGTAATGGGGGCCAGAGTAGTTATTATTCCTCCTCTTTGCCCTCCACCCCTGTGATAAGTCACAGAGAAATACGGGAAGGGGCAGGAGGAGAGGGGGGCTCTCAGCGAAATATACCACGCAGACGGCCATCCTTATTCACGGTTAGTTCTTCGGCCTCAACAGTCTAAAATCCAACAAATTCAAACCAATCTAGAAGAGGGACTGCTGGAGGGAGAAAGTAATTCCCAATTTACAAGGGAGGTGATATTAGGATAGCTATCAGATAGGAGAGCTATCAGAAGTTTAATATCTCTGAGCATGTCAGTGATAACCACTCTATCACTCCATCTCTCACCTCATTCCATATTTTGTCACTGTCTGTGTTTTTTTTTGTGCCTCGCCGATGCTTTGTCTGACATACCTGCCATTTTAGAACCGTCGTGGGAGTGATAGTGAGAGGAGAACCCCGGACAGCAGAGTTGATGCAGGAGGCAGCAAACCAGTCATTATCAGACAGGTATGAGCGAGATCGTCTCTTGAATAAGCTGATCTTCTTTCTCATTTCTTTACTCTGTCTCATAGAGAGTAAGGAATATTAATCCATTCAAGAAAAGTTTCACTGATTCTTTTTCCCAAAATTTATACATAGTAGGGTCCAAATGTCTGATCCACTACCAAGAACTGTTGATACTTTTTGATCAAGAAAACATTGTTTAAAACTGAGACAAATACATGTTTAACTGTTTGAAAAATCTTTACTGTATATTGAAATAGCCTGTTCACACCAATCTGATCTCATGGGAAATTTGTGCAAATTCAAATTAGTGAGGGTAATTTGGTTGGGTTCATTCGTTTTTATAACACCCCCACTAACCCAAACCTTTACGTTGTAACTTTCATACAAATTGAGTCGGTCAAGTTAATTAATTTGCAAGTGTGAGACCATGTAGGTTCACACATCCTCCACATCCTTTCCTTCATTTTTTTAATTGTTGCGAGGCCAGCATTTCATTCAAATGGAAACACCTAGATGCTCCTAACATACAAGTGTGAATTGTTTTCTCTTTGGTCCAGTTACTGATATTGACTCAATTAATATGCTCTTCTATATTATGCGTTATCATAATGGTGAAATATGTGTTTTGTCTGTCAGGGCACACTATGGAAACGCAGCGAGCGCTCTCTGAACAAGGAGTGGAAGAAGAAGCTTGTCACACTCACCAACAACGGAACGCTTATGTATCATTCAAACCTCAATGTGAGCACCCCTTTCTTCATCTGACAGGAAGGATGTGCAGTGACTGAGTTCACCAGTTAATGCGGAGTATAGAGCTTTCTTAGGCTGTATAAAAATAAAACAATAGAATTTTTATAGCACAATACAGATTGTCTCAAAGCAGCATTACAGACATCAGTGCCTTAACCCACAATGAGCAAGCCGACGGTGGCGTGGAAAAGTTTGGAGCTAAGGATGAAGAAACTTTGAGTGGAAAAAACAGCCTTATTTTTATATCAGATAGTCTGGAAATTTTAGTTTACATGAAATATACGTTAATGTTTAACAATACAGATTCCAACATACTAGTATTCACTGGAATCAGTATACGGTAGGTAAAGTTTGTTCATAGTCACCAGTCCATCAATGGAGTGTGTGGCTGTTTGCAGGAGTACAAGCAGAACACCCACAGTAAGGAGATGGACCTGCTGCGTGTGACTGTGAAAGTACCAGGAAAGCGTCTGCACAGGGCAGCGCCCCCAGCTGGCCCGGCCCCTGCCTCCGCTCATGCCCCTGGGGTCAATGGCCTTACGAAAGACAAGCCAGCATTTGAAGGCGGAACCTCATGTGAGTGATGAGGGATGTTCTTTTTCTTTGGATATCATCTCAAAGCAAACTCTTTACCTAAAGTGTGACTTATATCCTGTTTTCCAGCACATCTTCTGCCCGTAGATGAGGGAACCGACACTGTAATGTCCTCTCAGGGTGAACAAAAAGTCAAACGCTGCCCTTCGTCCGTGTCCAATAAGGCAGTAAGCATGGGTATGTATACATCCGTGACTACAGGAGTTTAGTCACAGACAACATGGTAAACATATAAGAGGATATGTGTCAAGCTTTAGTCATCCACATTGTTTTCCTTGCTTTAACCCACCTGATACAGCAATTCCTTAGTGGACTTTTAAAACAATTTAGTCTTTTTAATGTGTAGAAGGTTCATTAAACTGAGGTGTATTGATTCTCCAAAGTCCTGCAAAGTCCATAAGATCTGACAAAGGCTTGGTTTCTACATGTCTAACCTTCCACCTCCCTCCTGCAGACTCAAGCATTGAGGGGGCTACAAGCCCTCCTCTGGGAAAAGACTTCATTCCATCGTCCCCTATGACTGACAGGAAGAAGACCAAGAGGAAGAAAAGCATGAACGTCAAAGGAGACCTTGCAGCCAGCCAGGCTGAGGGTGAGCACTACCAGAAGCACGCAGAACGCCTGATATATGATCCAAATATGATTAGTGGATTATAAAATAAACTAATGATAAATCATTCTGAAAGGATTCCATTAAATGAAGCCTGATGAATTTCCCTGCTTGTCCTCTGCTATCTCTCTGCCTCTGCTTCATGATGTCCATGCTGATTTAACACAATAGAACTGCTTTCTATGACTTACGTTTTCTTTTGCCTCTCTCCTTTTCTCTTCTCTTTCTGCTGCCCTGGGCTAATTTCTTGCACTGCAAGCCAAGCGCAAAATGTGGAAATTGAAAAGCTTTGGTAGCTTGAGAAACATTAACAGAACAGGTAATAAGAAGCAGTGTGGATGAGGTGTACCATTGAACTCAGTGTGCCTGGCTGTTGCTCCACATTGTGTGTTGATGTTGTTCATCCCTCAGTCATGACGACACATCATTAGATTACTGCAAATGCACCACTACTGTCATCTTTCACTCTATCTGTCCTTCTTTCTCTTCCTCTCTCGCTCACGTCACTGTAATGTGAAATTGATATATTAGTCTGAGGGCTTCAATGAGTGTCTTCCATCGATTACTTCCTCTCTGGTAAATAAATATCGCCTGCTCCTTGCAGAGGAGGAGAATGCAGATTTTATCATCATATCAAGCACAGGACAGAGCTGGCACTTTGAAGCCCAGAATCAGGAGGACAGGGATGGCTGGGTGCAAGCTATTGAGAGCCAAATCCTCGCCTCTCTGCAGCTGTGCGAAAGTAGAAATAAGGTTGGTTTGAACATGATTTGTAAACCAAAACATCAGTTTCTTCAGATAACTGAAAATACTAACCTGACCGTGTGTCTGCATGTGTTCAGACTCGAAGATGCAGCCAGAGTGAAGCTGTGGCACTACAAGCCATTCGCAATGCCAAAGGCAATGATCTGTGTGTGGACTGTGGTGCACCGTGTAAGTTTTTCATTAATGTATCACCAAATCACATGAATAGTCCAACCATTGTGCAGAGAGAGCTAAAGTGTGTGTAGTGTACACTAGAGATGATTCAATTTCCCTCATCCCACCAGATCCCACTTGGGCAAGTCTAAACTTGGGAGCACTGATTTGTATCGAGTGCTCAGGAATTCACAGGAACCTTGGGACACACTTGTCTCGAGTCCGTTCCCTGGACCTAGACAACTGGCCCAGTGAGCTCACCAAGGTGCTAATGGCGATAGGCAACAACATGGCCAATAGCATTTGGGAAAAGTGTACACAAGGGCGCCAAAAGCCAACACCTGAGGCAACAAGGTGAGCGGGACCTTTTGGGGTCTTTTTTTTGTTTAAGGTATAGTAATTAACAACAAAGTATGCCACTGCTGCTGTTGTTGATAATCCAAGCCAAAACTTTGTACATGTGAATGTTTAAATCCCAATGGAATCTGTGATTGCTTTCTCATTAGGTTAATGTTGGTCTTGTGGGCACACAATATGCAGTACAAATATAAGTAATTGATGACTCTACAATGTCGAGAAGTAACCTGCCAGAATTTCTCTGCTCCAAGGCTGATGATGCTTGTCCCTTACACATAGCTTTTAATCTAAATTATGCGTTCCCAGTTTAACAGTCTCTTTGAGTCTGAGCAACCTAGCAAGTGAAAGGAAACTAACAAAAGCAAAAACAAACATACCATTCAGTCACCACCTGAGAACACGGGCTATTTGGTGACAAATACAAACTTCTGATTTTCAAAATCAGCATTGTTAAGTTCATAAATATGGGGTTAAACAATTCTGATTCTCCCTACTTGTGCCTGAGTGGCATAGCAAGCTGGATGTCTTGCACAGAGTGATGTAAATCAAACACGCTCATTGGAATATTAGGCCACACCCATCCAGACAGTTCCCAGATCGGTCTGATTAACATTCAGCTGGTGTTTTATCATATTTCGATCTTGGGTTGTTTTTTTTCCAGATTTTGCTGGATGTTTAATATAATATTTAAGTTTAGTATCATACAAACATGTTTAATAGTTTACGCTATTTTCCCTGGGACTTTAAGCTGACTCTGTTATTACATCATTGTGCACATTCTCCTTGTAAAACTCTAAATAAACACATTTAAGTGGATTTTTTACAACATTTGACAAGAGATAATGAGAAACAGGAAGTCTTGTTCAAAATCATGCAAGAGATGTCGTTCCAGAATAACATCCTTTGCCTTTTTTAAAATATTGCTTTCACCTCAGAGAGCAGAGGGAGTCTTGGATCCGGGCTAAATATGAGCAGAAGGTGTTTGTGGCACTCTTGCCAGCTAAGGACGAGAGCCCAGGTGAGGTGACATCAGCTCAGCTGCTCAGCGCCGTCACCGACAAAGACCTTCCCAGACTCCTACTGCTCTTGGCCCACAGCACCAAGGATCAGCTCAACACTCCTCCGCAGCCACAGAGCCCCTTACACACGGCCTGCCAGCTCGGAGATGTAGTCATGACTCAGCTCCTAGTCTGGGTAAGGGTCGACAGACAGTAGTGATACACTGATAATAAAAAATACAGCGCTGGGACAATGCCAATAATGGCTGCTGATCTGAAACACGAGTTAATTAATGCATCCTATCAAATCTAAATATGAAACCAATAGCAAACAAATAGCAATATGGTTATTTTAGGCTGAACTGACTCATTTTTATTGTTAAGCAAAGAACATTTATGTATTTAAATATTACTGGTTCCTTGAGCCAGTGAACATCCTTATATCGGACTTATGGCTGACATAAGTGTTCCTCAGCTGCCCTTTTAAACAAGTCTATTTTAATAATCTACTTTCCGTGGATGTTAAGTGCTTTTTTTAAATCTGTTTCTTCCTTTAGTATGGTAGTGACGTAAAAGCAAAGAATCCCCAAGGCCAAACGGCTCTAACGCTGGCACAACAAGCTGGGAGTCAAGAGTGTGTGGATATCCTTCGCCAACATGGCTGCCCCAACGAGACGTCACCCACTGCACCCACTCCCATTCTCTCCCGCAAAAGTAGCATCACAAGTCTTGGACGTGCCAACTCCAGGAGAAAGGTCTCGTAACTTGGAAAGACTTCATGGACAGATAAACATTCTTCCTTTATGAAAAAAATAATGGACACTTTCATTTTGTTATAAAGCTATGTACGTCTCTCTGTGGATGTTTTGCTCTGTCCTCAGTCATATATGTCCATTTGGGTTCCTCAGAGGAGACAAAAAAAATTACTTGTCAATGTATGAAATAAAAAATGAGCAAGTCAGCTTGAAATCAAATACAGATACTGTTTCACAGACTTAAAAGCAATATTATACATGCTAATTATATATCTATTACAACGAAAAATGTAGCCTAGAGAGTTTCTCCAAGCAATCTGAAGAAATGTATTTACCATTACTGTATGACTCATAAAACTGTTCCTCATAATAAGCAGCTTAAATGGGGGAAAATTACTATGTTTGTATGGGAAAGGAATAGTATTTGTCATTGTGCAGCATTTCTAAGTACTAGAATGAATAAACTTAAATCTTTAAACTTTTGGTTAACATTTTGCTATTTATTTTAGTTCTGGAGGCCGAACCTGCATTCAAATCAGTTTATTTTCTGAGCTTATTTGACTTGAACCAAGGTAAAGGGAAACATTTGTGCAGAGATAAGCCGGAAAGAAAGTGTGAACGGGAGTGAAATTGTATACCGTCGTACGTACACATAACAGGCCATCAAAACCAACATGGTGCACTCCAACTTAAATGCCTTTCCAAACACACCTTGTGCAAAAAATTTCTTACCTGTCATGTTTGACCCGAACCCATCAAGCCCATTTTAGCAGCAGAGGAGTTCTCTGTGAATGGCTGCGTTCTAACAAGTGCCTAAAAGTTTTTCACCAATTACTGGAAACTCTTGTCACGTTTTTTTGGATCTGCATGACCTGATTTAACCGATCTTAAGTCAGAGGAGACTGATCATACCCCGGACGGCTGTATGGAGTAGATTCAAGGTGGATTTTATTTTATTTTTTACACCAATCCTAATCAAGTCTCAAGCTATTGCACGTATTATTATCTTTTAAACGCTGCGTTTTTCCTTTCCTTTCCTGCCAACACCGAGTTTATAGTCATATCAGGGGGGTTTTTTTGGAGCTAAACTGCTTGACTTTGCGGTGCCAAGATGTCATGTCGGTGTGTACTTTATAAGGTGCACATGAAATTAAGATCTACAGGTGACACAAACACGAGGCCACCTACTGTGTTTTATTGCAGGCCTACAGGGTTTTTTTGGCTGTGTTTAGCCATGGTTCGGAAGGCTTGCAAAAAAGCACAGTGCATTTTATTTGAAGCGCTGCACCACCACCACCACCACCACCACCAACAACAACAACAACAAATGTTTTCTTCCATGTTCATGTAGCCATTCATCACAGCTTGAGGATGGTGTTCACTGGCTCCATGTCCATCTCACTTCATGGTGGGCCTCCCGGTCATGTCTGTGGTGAACCTAGGGCTGAGTGAGCCTTACAGTTCCAGTGAGCCTGCTATCTTCATGAGGAATGTAAAACCATGCCCTCAACATCTGGCTGCTCATTCCAGTCTGGTAGCCGGCAGGCGCTTTTGGCTCGTATCGTCTGTGTTAGCGTGCTAGCCACCATGGTTCGGGAGGAGAGGCGTTGATAGCGGGAACACCGCGCTACTATCCACATACTGCCGCTCTGTGGGTACGTAGAAAACTAGTACGCTATATTTTGCAGACATTAGTAAGCTAGCACGGGTCTACTGCCGTTAAAATGCCAATGCTAAGCTAGCTAGCTAGCTAGCAGCCTAGCTTGACGGCAGCTAAACTGGTGTACGGCAACCAGCGAATCGTATAGCTTATCGGCTAACGTGGGCCGGTTTTAATGAGCTGACGTGACTTGGTTGGCTTGGCAACTTCTGCGTTTGTTTTTTATTTTATTTTTATTTTTATTTTTAAAGATACACAAAAGGACCACGTTTATTCTGTTCTATAATGTACTTCAGGCTTACAAACAAACAAACAAACAAACAACAACAACAACAACCCTTCGCCTTTGTTTGCTAGCTAGCTAGCTAGCTAACTTGCTGCGGTACGGTAGATTAGCTAGCTGGCTAGCTAGCGAGCTGTTAATTCGCTCAACGTTCAAATAAATCAACTAAAAACGTTAGCGTGACATGCGACGTGTTCATGTTGGTTGCGAGCTATTAATATTATTATTTATTAATTATTATTTTATTTTTTTTAGCTAGCTTCATTGCGAAACCTACCTCTTCAAGTGTATTAACGTGTACTTGAATGCTAATCGCTGTGTTGTTATCAACCGCCTGAGGTAAACGCGTTACGGCTCGTTTTTCCTCTCTCTGAGCCGAAGAATCCGAAAGCCACTGGCAAGAGATGGTTGACAAGTGGCCACGTGTCATTGGCTGTTACAGGTGGCTACCTGGGCTAGTTAGTTCAGATATGGTTAGGGTTATAAGTGGGGGGGAAACAAAGCCAGGTTGTGTCATGCACTCGTTGGCCATTTTATCCGGTGCTCCTGGTCATGTAGGTGCACTTTATAACCCATCTGTTGCTACGCACTTGGGAAGGGGGAAACCATGGGACCACCACTGAGCAGATATTATTTCACAAATGGCAACTCGCTGTAGGTCTAGATTGTTTTAGATCGTCTGAGCTCCACTTCCAAAGTCCAAACCTGAAGATGAGATTTTGTTGTTGTTGTTGTTGTCGTTGTTGTTTTTAAGTACTGTCTGATGCATCTGCAGTGATGAGCTCAGTGGTCATTAACTCATGGGTTATCTTTGGTTGCGTTTCAGCTGAACTGAGCTCGGCGCTGCGCTGCCAGGCATGCGGATCCGGCTGCAGAGCTCGGGCCACGCGGCCCTGCTCCTCTCCGAGCTCAACCGCTGCCGTCTGTCGCGGCTCCTCTGCGATGTGGTCCTCCAGGTCGCCGGTCGTTCCTTCCCTGCGCATCGTGCGGTGCTCGCCTGTGCTAGCTCCCACTTCAGCAGCCTGTTATCTAGGGGTTCCTATGGCCAGGGTGGAGCTCCCCACACGTTCTCTTTGGACTTCATCTCTGCAGCCAACTTTGAGAAAGTGTTGACTTTCATATACACGGGTGAGATCCTCACCGATCTGATAGATGTCGGTGTTTTGTACGAGTTGGCCGAACGACTGGGTGTCCGGGAGTTGGTGCGGGCTTGCCATGCCACCTTTCCAGACTTGAAGAGCTCAGATGGAGATGCGGATACGGATATGGCCCCTGCCACCACCATGGCTGCCTCCATGTGCTCTTCATCCGTGGCATCCTGCTCTTCCCTGTCGTCTCCTGCTGCTCCCACTCCGGTAGCGCCTTCTCCACTCCCTCAGAGCAGAGGGAACAGGCTAAACCGCGCTCACGTGGCCCCTCTCTTGCTCTCCCACTCGCCTAAAGCGGAGGATGGCTTTCAGCTACATCTGGGCTATAGTCAGTTGGCGAACAACAAACCGAGCCCATTGGATAGCCACCACTCTCAGGCTTCCGAGATGCTCCCCGCTCTCACTCTGCAGCTTAAAACTGAACAGGAGGAAGAGAAAGTGGACGGGAATCACAGCACGGAGGAGCAAGCCGTCGTTAGTGGTAGCAAACCAGCACTTTCAGAAGCGTGTTCCATTCCTGACTCTTCAGCACAGGCTGGAGGGGAAACCTGCGCGCCCTCGTCCTCCTCTGGGGACCCGCTGGACAGCCTGCAGCTTAGAGTGGTCGAGGGTGGTGTTGGTCTTGGGCTTGGGGCGGTGAAAGAGGCCGTTTTGTTCGGGGAGGAGGATGATGTTGAAAAAAGGAGTCTCCAGGATGGACCTACAGAGGAGGGAGAGCAGTGGCGAGCGCTGGCAGGGGATGTAATCGAACTGAGCGATGACGAAGAAAATTACATCGAGGAAGAGGAAGACGACGAAGACCTGATGTGCATAGAGAACGGCGGAAATGGTGCCTCGGTGAATCAGGGCCAGTTGGCACCGTCATCGCAGCCCTGTAAAGCTTGTGGGGTTTTGTTGCACGCGGATAACGCCGTCCTACGCGCTCACGCAGAGACGCACCTGTCTGAGACGGGCAGCTGCCGAGTGTGCGGCACTTCTTTCCCCGAGCGCGCAGCCAGCGTCGCGCATGCCCTCACACACGTGGGCATCCTGGTGTTCTCCTGCGAGATATGCGAGACGCAATTCTGCACAGAGGCTGAACTCATCCGTCACAGGCGCCAGTCATTGGCCCGATGCGTCCCCCAAATGCTCGATCAGTTTAGCAATGCGTCGCAGGGGCCTGGTGGGGAAATGCAGTGTGCCGTGTGCACTAAATCCATTCCTAAGGATTTCAAGGTCTGTGCATTCATTTTGTTGTCTGTAGATGCTTAAAGGGATCATTTAGCAAAAAGGCAAAACAGTGAGTGATGGTGTGCAGTTAGTATCTCTTAACTCCAAATACATATAGCTGATTAACCAGCTGGAATTTATCATTAATTACAGTATCGTTTTTGGGTGTCTTTTAATGTTCACAAAGCATTGTAGCATAAATACAGTACATACGCAATGCATTGCAGGGTTTCCCTGAAAAAAACCCGTATAGACTAGTTTCACAGTCATGGAAAATGTCTGGAAAATGGATAAAATGTCCTGTAATTATTAGCGGGGTCTCGGAAAATGATCAAATTGGGCTATTAAGCCACTGTGATTGCATATTTAGTGTATTTTTAGCTGAGCAGAAAATGCGCTCAAACAGAAGAAAATAAGCTTAAAATATGTGGGAATATTTTTCGCCACAGTCAGAGGGTCCATTCATAGGCCTAACTACTGTAGTTCGAAAAGCTGGCAAGTGAATGCAGTATCGGAGCACCTGGTAGAGAGAGGCGACATGAACACGCTCTAAATATATTGATTGGCTTAAAGGCTTTGTTGAATTTAGATAAAATTTCTGTTAATCACTAACACTTTTACTCCCTGTAATGAGAGAAATAAAAATATAAGATCAAGGATGAAGTGAGGATCACAATCTAGATCTCATCACTGACCAGATTCTGTACAGAATCTGAACTTCATAATCTTTGTTTGGGGGCAGTGATTTCAACTAATTTAAAATGAACCATCCTTTTTAACTTAACCAACTACTGGTCTCTAATAGTGAGCATGCCTGTGTATTTCACCTCTAATATTTCAGCAGAACTTGTGATGAAATGATCATTATTTGAGGAATGGTTTGTGTGAGAGTGTGTGTTTCAGTCAGTCAGTAAGCGACCGTTAGTCCTTGTATTGTTGATTTGAGTAATTGTATGGTGAGCGTTCGTGAGCAACATCTGTTATATATATATATATATGAGTCATGAAAAATGCCCTGGGAAATTATTTCCTGAAAAGAATGGGAACTCTGGCATTGTTCGAAACTTTTAAATATAAATATATTCTGGATTTCTATTGTGGTGTATGTTATAAAAATATATTGTTGCCGTCTCCCTCCATCTCTTAACTATATACGATCTTCCTTTCAGGCCGTCAGGGATCATGTACAGAGTCATGTGTGTTTGCGGACGTTGCGCTGCGGCGTGTGCCAGTCGACTCAACCCACTCGGTGTGCTCTTCTGTGGCACGCGCTTACGCACCTCCTCTTCGTCCACTCCTGCCCGCAGTGTGCCTGTCCCTTTTTGGAGCGCCCTCTTCTGGAAACACACTTAGCCTTGCACGCTGAACAAGGAGGAGCTCCCAAAGAGGACGAAGGAAGTCCGGAGAGCAGTACAGAAGGACAGGGGGAGTTTCAGTGCTTCCTGTGTCCACAGACCTTCCCCTCGGACGCGGCCTTTCATTACCACCTGAGCACGCACCCCAGTGAGCCCCAGGCATGGCCTTCAAAGCGCAAGGCAGACCAGCCGCTGGAGTTTTCTTCCTCCTCCTCCT
Source organism: Olivaichthys viedmensis (assembly GCA_028565825.1). Taxonomy (NCBI): domain Eukaryota; kingdom Metazoa; phylum Chordata; class Actinopteri; order Siluriformes; family Diplomystidae; genus Olivaichthys; species Olivaichthys viedmensis. The sequence continues at coordinate 14,485,974 of JAOUQW010000016.1, forward strand.
CCCCACTTGAGCCAGGTGGCATGGGCAAACTCGCCGGTTTGGGCTTTAACATGGGCACATTTCTGCCAGACAAATTGATTCAAGGTGGCATGTCGTTCCCTGCCGGACTTTTGCAGAACGGCAGCTCCTCTGGTTCTGCTCAAACGGGTGCGGCTCTGAAGCAGAAGTGGTACCGCTGCAGGTATTGCGGCAAGCGTTTCGCGCACTCGGGCGAGTTCACCTACCACCTGCGCATCCACACGGGAGAGAAGCCGTACCAGTGCAAGGTGTGCCTGCGCTTCTTCCGCGGCCGCTCCACCATGATCTGCCACCTGAAAACACACGCCGGCGCCCTCATGTACCGCTGCACTGTGTGCGGCCTCTACTTCTCCACGCTGAAGATGGTCTCGTCGCACATGGAGCTCCACAAGGACCACCTACCTCCTGACTTCAACATAGAGGAGACGTTCATGTACAACGACCACTCCAAAGAGCCTGTCCCCAATCTGGACACCTGAAATTTCTACTCCTGTGCCTCAATACTTATCTCACTCATTATCAGTGACCGTTGTGAGAGGACCAAGTGTCTGTAGATTTAGGATGTAACTAAATGTTTTATGTGATGGAGACTGGAGATTTATTTTAAGATTAATTTTAAGAATTAGGGTTTGGATTTTTAGTAGGTACTGTTATTGCATTGCCACTTGGTGGCAGCATTTGGGTATTGTGAGGGCACCGACTGTTGTTCATGCGGATGTGAGGTCTGAGTGTTAGTTTAGAATTACCTCTTGATGTTCTTCCTTTTACTCATTCTGTAATCAACATAAGCTAAATGTATATATTCCAGAGCGTTACAACAGCATGTTGTATCATCAGTCAATATGGTCGTGTAAATGGGCATTGTGTAATAAACAGAAGCATTGTTTAGCTTCTTCAATAAAGCGGGCACGGCAGGATACAACAAGACTGTGCGCTGGAAGCGGAAGCAAACTGCTTTTGTTGAGGGTAATTTTTTAAAAAGTAGAGTTGTGTATCACTTGGGTATTTCTTTTTTTTTTTTTTTTCATTCATTATATTCCTTACTCTTTGTATTTTGTGTATAAATTCACCACAAAGTGCTCATTTATTAAATGCGAGCTATGTATTAAGATAGAAAATCAAGGAAGGTAGCAAGCACAGGTGAAAATGAAGCACTCGTATATCCATCAAACCTTACGCAGAGCAAGCGTTTTCCCGAAGGAACAAATCTTGTGCAGTCAGTATAAAGCTATTCTGTGTCATCTTTTTATAAGCTTCACCAGTGTTCATCTTTATTCGACCATATTTTACTGACAATTGGATTTAAATAGCAAACATACAGAGATGAACACTTTGGTTAAAATTTAACAATTTGTACAGCCATCCTTAAAGCAGCAGCAATAAGTAGCATTTTTAAATCTATCAAATCTTAATGTTGGGAAAACTAATGTAACAGAGGTCTGGATGAACGCACTGGTTATGTAGTCAGCAAGTCCAGTGTCACGACCAGTTCAAGTTCAGCACTAATATCTCTATCTGATAAGCAAAATATAAAAATGGTACTTATTGTCTCTTTAAGTGGTGATTGGCGCTTTTACCACAATATGTGGTATTTTTTTAATGTGAAAAAAGTACCATGCCAGACAATTTAAAATCTATAACTATTTATTTATTTATAGCTTTTTATGTTGATACATGATATTTTGTAATGAGTTATAAATAGAAGTGTATTACTTAGTTCTCAACTGTATTTGTTTTGTATGTGTTCTGAATAAAATTGAGATGGCAAACATGCACAGGTGTTCCAGTGAACCGTGTTGTTGATCTTCTCAGCCATTGCATGCAGGTATGCTAAAGTTTTGAATCGATTCATTGTGTGTGTTCAGACTAGCCTATCCATAACACTTTCACCCCATACGCTTTACAGTCAGACCAACATTCCTTAAATAGATAATAAGTTAAAAAGACGACGGCCAACCGAGTCACAAATCGTACTTTTTTTATTTAATGTATTTAACATCACTTATCTGCTACACTATGTACATAGATTCAGAGAGTTCGCTGAGTATTTAAAACCGCCCAGGAGGATTTCCAGCCAGTGAAACACACCAATTCAGAGCAAATAAGTCCTGCAGGTTTTTAAAAGCTCTGCTATAGATAGAATAGCTGTGTGTGAATATATATATACAGTGGGGGTCCAAAAGTCTGAGAGCACATTGAAAATCCAGCAGCATGTTTCACTGTTGTTTTGATCCACTGTGGTATCAAT
>JAOUQW010000016.1:14502068-14516071 GCA_028565825.1 Olivaichthys viedmensis
CAGCTTGGCAGAGCTGAGGCTTAAACCCACGACCTTCTGATCAGTAGCCCAGTGCCCTAACCACTGAGCCACCACTGCTTGGTATATTCATTTCCTGTCCAAGATGCACTTCAGCTACCTAAACACCATGAACGTGTCTCAAAATAGTACTTGTTTTCTTCTAACAAGAACACTTCAATCAGAGCACATAGACACAAAAAAAAAACCCCACAAACAACTGGTGATATTAAAGTAGGTGCACTATTTTATGTACATGTTTGAGGTAAGAAAATATTTTTCCATTTTATTGGTTTTGTATCGTCATTACATGACTGTTGATAGTGTAAGCAGATTTATTTATTTTTTTACCTTTTTATTACAAACAGAATGAAAGGCAAATATTTATTGTATGGAACATACAACAGGGACAAGCTTACATATGAAAAGTGTGGTTAATTTTTTTATATGATAACAGAAATATGTCATTTCCTGTCAAATATACAGTACAGGTACAGTACATACACAGGGAAAAACAATTATTTGCATGCTTGATCCATTGCTGCCAGTTTTGAGCGGATAAGTGCAGAAATCCAGCATCCAGGAGGGACGTCTGATCATGTAGACAATGAACTTTCCACCTTTTTTATGGGATTAAGGAATTCTGAATAAGGTGGGAGGAAAAGCGTTTCTGTCATTGAATGAACTGTAAATCAGTGTGTCTGCATGAGGGCAGTGAAATGCCTTTGTGTCCCATGCAATAACACATGATCTGCATTGTTCGCTTACCTAAGGCTTTTGCCTTCCAGGTCATCCAAATATGGAATAAGCACTTTGTAGCCTATTGTATGGCCCAATTCGGGATTCGTGTTTCAGCAATGCATTGGATGATATTGCTGAAACATAGCGATGTTGCTCCCCTTGGCCCGGAACATTCACTGTTGCCCTTTTCTCTTAGTCTCTATTATATTTTGATTGTAGTTCAATATAGTATTTGTTACTAACTGCCAGCCATTTCATGTCCAAACTCGTGTTCATTTGGTTTTGAACTTAACTGTTATCAGTTTTGAAACATGCAACTGTGGGCTGTGGAAATACACTATATAGCCAAAAGTATGTGCACACCTGACCACCACATCTATATGAACTTGTTGGACATCCCATTCCAAATCAATGGGCATTAATATGGAGTTGTCCCCCCCTCCCCTTTGCGGCTATAACAGCCTCCACTCTTCTGGGAAGGCTTCCCACAAGAATTTGTGCCCATTCAGTCAAAAAAGCATTTGTGAGGTCAGGCACTGATGTTGGACAAGAAGGCCTGGCTCGCAATCGATAGTGAAGCGGGATTCATCACTCCAGAAAACACGTTTCCACTGCTCAAGAGTTCAGTGGCTCAGTGCTTTACACCACTCCACCCGACGCTTGGCATTGCACATAGTGATTTTAGGCTTGCGCGCAGCTGCTCAGCCATGCAAACCCATTTCATGAAGCTCCCGACGCACAGTTATTGTGCTGATATTGCTTCCAGAGGCAGTTTGGAACTCTGTAGTGATTGATGCAAAAGAGGATAGGCCATTTTTACGTGCTACGCGCTTCAGCACCCGCTCTGTGAGTTCGCATGGTCTACTGCTTCGTGGCTCCTAGACGCTTCCATTTCAAAATAATAGCACTTACAGTTGACCGGGGCAGATCTAGCAGGGCAGAAATTTCCCAAACTGACTTGTAGCAAAAGTGGCATCCTATGACAGTGCCACATTTAAAGTCACTGAGCACTTCAGTACGACCCATTCTACTGCCAATGTTTGTCTATGGAGATTGCATGGCTATGTGCTTGATTTTATACACCTGAACTCAATAACTAGGAGGGGTGTCCACATACTTCTGGCCATATAGTGTACATGTTTGCTGGTGGTAGAGACTGTGTGGGAAACATATGCATTTTATGTCAAAGCTATAAAAAATGTATTTACAGTTTGCTCCACATGGAGCACAGTTGTGCTGAGGGATTTGAAAAATGCTCGTTACTAATTGTAAAAAACTATAACACATAGGCCTACAGATAACATTTCATGACGGATACGTTTCAGCGAGCCAGAAACCTGTATGCAGTTTGTCGTCCGCTCTGGAATCTTTTTTCCCTTTTCAAGAAAGTTTCCTAAATCTAAAGGAAAGCCATATAGATAGACAATAGAGGGAAATGCCAGCGTGGTAGGGGACCGTGTACGGGAGGTGGTCCATCAGTGTCCTGTGTGGAAGGTGGTCCTTTCAGCACATACTTAAAACACAGATGCTTACCACCTTTCAGAGGGCACTGAACAAAAAAGGTTATGGTGAGTTCAAAACAGGTCACTAACATAAGTTAACTTTAACCCAGGAGGACACTGAACAAATAACAGTATGGTCAAAAGTGCTTATTTAACATAGGCTCACTCTTTTACAGGAGTGAGCTATAACCCAAGTTCCACAGGTTAAGTACTTATTAATTAACATAAGTAAATCATATATATCATATATTTAACTATAATTTCATTCCACCTTGCTGTCTAGTCCTCAGAGAACAAAATAACATCCGCAAAAATGCTTCTTCATGCTGTTTTCAGCACAGCCTAAATGGCTCTCTGCTCCCTACATCAGATATCAAATAATGGCTTTGTGTATACTCTACATTCAGCCCATGTTTCACTGCAGTCTCAGTCCAGTGTATTGGCCTTGCTTTCCACCATTTCCAGATTCACGCGCCAAGTCGCGTGGACGCTGTTCCAGTCTCGCGCAGCGGTTCGTCAGCATTTTGGGGTGCTCAGTTTTTCTCCCCTTGCCTCTTCCTGCGTTTTTTTCACCCATTGTTAAAGACAGTCACATCGTTGTTTTTTTTGTTAGAGCAACAGGAAAAGGTCTGTCAGCACAATTTGGGGCTTCTGGAAGAGGCCAAGCGGATCCTGTCCATGACCCCCTCACCCCACACACTATATACAGGGGCACACTTATCTGAGGCTGATAAATTCAACTCTCTCACACTCTTTATCAGGCGACAGCAAAGCTGATTAAGTTCAAGAACAGAACAGTGTCTTGTATGGTATCTGTGTGGTAACTGCATTATTGCCGTGTTTCGAGTGTGTATTTATTAAGCATAAAAGCTTAGGTCTAAATGATGAATATTAGATTTGTCTTGGACGATACATAAAGCCACCGAACAGAATTTGTTTGCATATCGTCGCTGTCCAATGAAAATCATTTTGATGTTAACTGCTGTGGGGTAGACGGAGGTTTTTACCCACATTCTATATATGATAAAAAGTAAAAAACGCAAAAAAGTGGAGATACGTGTTTTCAAGTGGACAGCGACGATATAACTGACGTGTGCAATTGTTCATTCTCGAAGAAGAAGAGGAGAAAAAAAAAACCCACAAAAAAAACCAGACTCCAGCCGTGTTTCTGAAAATCTTCGGAAAAATATATTTGGTCGAAACACTGAATTGCGATATAAATAAAATGCAACAACAAGGCATGCAATCCTAGTTCAGCTTCTGTTCTCCAAGCTGCAAACATTTCTTTTCTTTTATCTTTCAAATCTAAATCGCATAAAAGAACTAGAAAAACATTTTTGAACTATATACTCTAGGCATTTATACAAATATTCAACATTCAAAATATTGCTTTTCTCTAGACATTTAGGTACAAACGCTAACGAATTACATTTATTAACAACCACGCTCCTAGTGCAGCTTAAAGAAAGCAAAGCTGCTAAAGGCAATGTGCTACAGAGAACCGCTACGCATTTGTTCTGTTTACACTGAGAAGAACAAGGCAACTTTCTCTCCTCCGTTCTGAAGGAGAAGAGAAAAATACGGAGAGGGATCGCTTTTTTTTACGCTTTTTTTTTTGTGTGTGTGCGCGTGTGTGTGGAGCTGCTACAGGTTCAGAGTCACATCTCTTCAGAGAAAGCGTTGGAGAGATATGTGATATTAAGGAATGGTTTTGTCTCATCTCACCCTATTCACAAATAAATATGGATGTGATTTACATTAATTAGAAATGGTTAAGCTCATCTTGCTTATGAAGTGTGCTTATGTAATCACGACAGTTTTTTTCTTTTTTGTAAAATATATACAAAACAATCGGAAATACTCAAAACTAAACGATGTGGAAAGATAGTGGAGATTAAGACTGCCGAAATCCTTTACACACTGGACAGGTTGCATTCTGCTATGCAAAAATAGTGGAGATGAATTCACGGAATCGTTTGGCGTATTGTTCTGGGTGAACGGTGGATATTTCTGCACCAGCCTGAAAATAGAAAAAAAAAGAAAGAAATAAATCAGGGTGCTACGAGTACATAAATGCATGTTTTTATATACAGTATGACTTCTTGTTAGCGCTGACTCACCCCGTGCTTAACAGTCTTGGCAGCATGAGCGGCTTTCTTCTTAGTATCGTACTGCGTCAACACGTCTATGAGGCCCATGAAGTACACCTCCCTCTGCGGCGCTCCTGGAAACCAACACAAAGCGACATGCTTACTGTACGATTCTCTCCACCAACCAGGAGCCATCAGCCGATCAGCGCTTCCTCATTTATCTTGGCCGAGACTGGACCTTGCGTTCGTGCCAAATGAGTGTGGAACGACAGCGATTTGAAAAACGATGTGTCATCGTTCCCCCCCCCCCCAGCTTTCCAAGAAAACAGCTACAGCTTCCCCTCACCTTTCCAAGAAACTAACCTGGGGCGCTTTTGACGGCATAAACGTCCAAGTAGGGGTCAAACTCGCCGGGGCCCATGGGCTTAAAGGAGTTCATGTAGCCGGCGATGCCTTCAGGCGACGTGCCAAAGGAGCCGACTTGTGTCGCGGCGTTGATGCCGTTCTCCGCCTCCGCTTCGTCTTCACAGCTCGGCTCCTCGGCGTCCTCTTCCTCGCGCTCGGCCCGCACCACGTCGTGGATCCCCAGCAGCAGGCTGTAGTCCATTATCTTCAACTTCACCAGGAACTGCGAAATCCAGACATCAACATTAATAAAACACAGCAAATTAGAAGATATAAAACCTAAAGGGATGATCGATGATTTTGGCAGGTTAGCCATTTTTTTGTTGTTGACATTTTGGACCTTTAATGGCCCCTCTAACTCTGACAGGCTGAACTGACAGGCAACATGATTAAGAGGCAAGTAGAGACGTCTCCATGTCCTGATTTGGATTCTGATGTTCCACATCTGGGGTGCGATAGAGAACTGATTTTCTCTTTTGACAGCTGCCAAACATTACAAAGAGTGTTCCGGCTTAACAACGGCTGACGCCACCTTTAAAGTATTTGCTCTGGAAATTTCTCTAGGACATATCAAATGTCAGGGAAGACAAAGAACATGCAATACAAAGCAGTTTATGGGCAGAGGAGTAATGGGCTAATCGAGTACTTGTTATGCAACCACCTAATCACGAGTAAAACGACGCAAATTTTGAGAATCGGGTTGCTTTAGCGTGACACAACGCCAAGAAAAAGTCGTCGGTTCTCACCAGAGCACGTCCATTAGAGTTGTCAAAATGAAATGTTCGAATACTGTTTGAAATTTTATATATTATGTATTCAAAGGCATAAAATCCACCTTTGAATGTTGCCCCAAATGATCTATTTAAGATCCCATGTTTTAATTTCAGTCGCCTAACGCAAATCTATCAAAATATGCCTACTTCTTAAACTTTTTGGCTAAATGCGTGTCGTATATGGCATAATTAACTTTCACATTTTTTTATTTATTATGTATCAATTTATCTAATTAAATAAAAAAATGCATATCAGTGCTTAACAATTTTGCTCTTTTTTTGTTTTGTTTCCTGTGGTTGAATCTCAAATGGCGTTCTATTGAGCACATAGTGCACTACACAGGGTCTACAACAGCATTATGTTATAGCCTGTGTAGTGAGCATATATAGTGAAATAAGAAGCCACTTGGAATTTGGCCTGACTGTGTTGGAGGCTTAATTAAAAAAATTATTATTCCTAAGTGTGTTAAGATAGAGGATGTAAAAGCGCGCTTTATATCAGCGACAAGAAAACATTACTGTTGAAAAAAAAAAAAAAGGAATCTAAAACCTTAAATGTTATTTGATAAAAAATTATGATAAATTTGATATTCTCGCCTTCTGTGGTTTACCGTGCGCTTCTGATGATGTTCACTCTGTCTGTGGAGGTAAACTGCATTTAAAAAATATATGCACATATATATATACATATATACACATACATATATATATATTATTATTATAATAATGCTTGAAGTAGCCCACACTTGCTTGGTTATTTAATTTATTCTGTCGGCTTTCTAGGTTTTGCCACTTAAATCCTAAAAAGGATTTAATACGTTATTAAATTGGTGCTGTTAAGTAAAGCAAAAATTATTTCGCTTCCGTGTCAGTCAGACGGTATTAAATATTGAGCAATCAAATACTTTCTTTTTATTTTTTATAAATGATTCAATTCAAGGACTGCAAAAACAGCCCATCACTAGTACAAGGTCAAACGATTGGCTACGGTTTGAATTCTCATACCTCCACATCTCTGTTGAGCTTCTCCATGATCTTCTCTTTCTCCTCCTCCGTCACGTACACCTTTTGCATGTTGTTCCTGAAATCCACGTCCTTGAAGGTGGGTAACTCTTTGACCTGCCATCACCACAGAGACAAAAACATTACAGAAGACGTTACAGATCTCACAGTGACGTGCTTTTATAAATACTCATGGAATAGGGGGGTCAAAAAAAATGTCCTGTCATACCTTCTCCTTATCACTGGCTTCACGAGATACCAAGGAACCCTGCATCACATTAACAGCTCAGTTAAGCATTTTATTTATTTATTTATTTGAAAAAAACTCAAATATTTTTTGACATGGAACACAATTCCACATATTCAAGCGGCACCACATGCCATAAGACCATCGTTCTTGAAAACAGGTTAACAAATCAAACTAAAGTAAGAAAATATCTGCTCGTTTGTACAGAACACCCCCTTGTGGCATATTATTATTAGCACAATTGAGAAACGGCAGCCGCAATCTAAAGAAAAAATAAATAAAAAATACTAAGCATAAAAATGGCATTCACAATTTACACGACATCTGACAGTCTTGCATTGCTTCCACATGAAGTGACACACAAAGCCAAAACAAGTGCACAAGCCAGTGACCGAAAGAAAAGGACGCGTCATCACAGCAATCTAGCCTCCTACCACTGATCCTCCATTACACCTGCTTTAGTTCTCGAGCCGCTCACCTTGAGGTCGTACTTCCTGTGCACGACGAGCCGGTGGCTGAACATGTTCCTCATGACGATGAGGTAGGTGTCCTCGCTCTCCACGCTCACGCGGTACATGCCCAGGAACTGAGGGAGGAGCGTGCTGCCATGACACTTCACTATGTGCTGCCAGAGAAAGAAAGAGCAGAGAACCCATCAATGCCTCTAGTACAGTTTCCTAGAACAACCTCAAATTAAAGAGACTAAACAATCACCTATAAACAACATCATGGATTCATAGACACTGACGTTGTATAGCCTTTTTTTCTGAGGTTTTCTTTTAACGAAGCTGGCTTTTGCTAATAAGCCATATTTATGTGGATGTTAAAGGCAAAATGGAGGGCAAAAAACCCCCACATCCTAGAGAAGAAGTGTGATAAAACCCCATAAATTGCTTTGCATCAGTAATGTAATGTCTTGCATGTGATATAATAAAAAACATCTTCAGCTGGCACCATGTGCCACATCATTCCTAAAACAAGGTCAGAGGCAATACATTACAAGGCACATAGTTTCTTCAATACTTGAATAACAATTGGTTATTCTTTAACCCCCACTATGTAACCTATTGTAAAACATTCATGCGAGTATGGACCCCCCTCTGACTGCACACGACGGTCAAGGGTGCGATCTTGACAGAGAGCCAAAAAAACAAAAACAAAAACAAAAACAAAAAAAAACACTTCAAGGCCGCTCGCAAGCCTGGTTTATGACGCACAGCAAACATTCCGAACTCCTGAAATCGAGCCCTCGGGACGTGTGCAGAAGTTGGAAGGCCTCCAAACACTGGAGCGCTGAGCGTTCTGGCCACAACGGATCATTCAACTGCAGTGGAATCGGACAAAAGTCACTCTCACATGCTTTCATGAACTGCCAATGTTCTGTAAACAAACGCCAGACTATCTACTGCTACACAATGGGGTGACAGTGTTGCTGTTAGGGGGTGATTTAAGCACACATCCTGCTAACATAGTACAGGCAGCTTCCCATCCGAGGGATTGCATGTGACAGATGATCCAAATTAAGACAATTTTCCATTCGACTTGAGTGGATAAATTTGAATTCACTTAAATTCGATTTTATTTGTGTAGCACTTTAAACACTGTCACAAAGCAGTTTTACAGAAATCCGGATGTAGGATCTCTAAAGAGCAAGCCAGGCGACAGCGGCGAGGAAAAACTCCCCGAGACGGCACAAGGAAGAAACCCTGATAGGAACCAAGCTCAAAAGGGAACCCGTCCTCTTCTGGGCGACACCCGATGGTGAGATTATAAATCATTACAGTGTGCTGGCATATAGAGAAAAAGACAAACAGCACTAAATGTGTTTAAAGGATACGGAATGTTTGGTAAGATTACATTGTGAATAAAAGTTCTGCGATGAGCATGAGACAGTCTTTCTGATTACAGCAGCAGTTCTACAGTATGCAGGTGAGATTATCCACTCAAGCAAGAAGGCGAGCCTTAGGCATGAACTGTTTTTGGTAAGGTCAGGTCTTTAGGGGGTATCCAGGTATAGAAGAGAATAAAAATCCTGGCACGTAACACTGAATTTATGCGTAATTGCAGTATTATTGCTTATAGTCTTTCTCAACATTTCACTTGAAGTGTTTGCCGATGAGTAAAATGTTGAGGAGAAACCATAGCGGTAACTTTTTGGACAGCAAAAATACTGCAATTACGCATAAATTGCGTGTCATGTGCCAGAATGTTTATCACCTGCCTCTTCTACGACGAAGCACCAAGACAAACCAGCGGGAAAAGCAGGAAGGCAGCAAAGCTGGACTGAGGGGCAGACGAGAACCATTCTTCGTTTTAATTCTAGAAAACAACATGAGACCTATAGTCGATGGGAAACTACAACACATTAAAGGGGCAGTTTCTTGTAGCCTCGTTTCTGCACCGTCATCTTTGGATGTTGTTACAGAAGTAGTGACGAAAGTCAGGAAGCACCAAACTAAAACAAGAGCTTTGCCTATATCCAGGAAGTGATGTGCAATATGAAAATATATGACCGAACAGCTTATGAAGGTAACACACCACATGCACCGTTGCCCTATTTTCCCTTACTGTAGGCCAGAAAGGTGATAAAAATAGACAAAGTGTGATTTCCAGCACACGAGCACCCACTTAGAACAAGACCAGTGTGTTAAAAAAAAACAAAAAAAACCGCACAGGCTCATCAGACGCATGCAATTTTGTTTGAACGCCAACAAATCGCCCTTTTAAGAATATTCTTCAGAATATACAGTAGAAAGTATTTGGCGAATCTTAACTCTCCCAGTGAGTTTTGATTGCAGATGGCGACCACGTGGAAAACCTTCAGTACTAAACCTTTTCTCAAGATGTTGGGCGAAAATACCTTTTAAAATTGATCTATGGATGAATATTTTCTAAATGTGACGTCGCCCAGTGGTGCTGCTAATTTCATAACTCGTGTTGCTCGCGCGAGTGCGCATGGCTAATAAGCCGCACAAACAACAAAAGGGTCATTTTAGGACCTTTTTCCACCATTAACTTCCTCAAAAATATACTAAAAGAATACAAAGGCTATACAACAGCCATGTCCATTTCCTCTTTCCTCCAAGTCCATTTGTAACGGTTAACATAGCCTTACGAGGGATTCATAAAGGCGTCCATTCAGGAAATACGGATCACAAGCTCGTATGTAGAAACTTTAAGGTTAAGTCGATGTCTTGTAGTAAGAGAAGTTAAAGGTACCTGGTGATATTCGGACAGGATGCTGTGCATGTCGGCCACGTCCTCGCTGGAGATGTGCTTCACCACTAGAGTGCGGTCGTACGAGATGAAGAGGAGACCCTCGCCCTGCCCCTCGCCCTTCACCGGAGGACTGCGGGTCAGAGAGACCTGAGGGATCGATCACACACACACACACACGCACGTCAGCATGTCAAATCAGCTCCACATGGATCATTATACTAGTGGAAATAGTTGTAATTTACATGGATTTCTTGCATTACTAATATTCTGTTCCTTTACAGTATCCCTGAGAGCGTAGTTTTAACCATTAAAATATATATAGAATAATACATTTAGTATTTTTAATGTGAAATAAATAAATAAATAAACAAACTCCCAAGGAACATTTGTACTGATTTACCTTCTCACAGAATGGCAGTATCTATAACTATGCATAAATATGCAAATCGGAAACGCCCCCTTCGTGTCCTCCTGCCATCTGAATCAGCTAGCTGGCTAGTTAACTGCTAAACTAGTAGCTAGTAAAAGCTCACGTTTGTGACAGGAGTGGGCTTTTAGTATCCGAGTCTCGATTTGCATCATCATATTTGCAGTGGTTTATTTGAGAGTAGGACAGTACAAGCGTGTCAGAATATACCATGACAACCAAGATTGTGTGTCTTACTAACATTAGCGCAAATATCTAGCTAGCTTGGTATGCAGGTTTTGTGTCTTCAAATTTCTGGGTACCACGTCAAACCCTTTAATAATTTGCACATCGGATGGGATAGGCTCAACGGCTTGAAACCATTTTGTGACATCACTAACTCAGTTCATACTTAACGTTCACCGAATTATTTTTATTTTTTTAAACGGGAATAAAATGTGCTGTGTTTACAAATTTGACCCAAACACCAATCCATGGAATCATTAACCATTAAAAAACCCCACACATTTTGGATTGCAAAGAGTACTTTAAGGTGAGCAACAATATCAGATCCGTTTTATTTAGGCCATGAGTTAATCTGAGTCTAAAGGCCGTGGCACTCACTGTGCACACAAATCGGTGATGTTTACTTTATGCAAGTGCTCTACTGCATCCTAGATGGGGAATAATTATTATTTAGCTTTCAAAATGTGAGTGTTAATACAATTCACCTGCTGCCTGGGCATATAAAGTGGAACATATGGTGGAAAAATAAATGCTAATGCACCGATCTGAAGAAATCTTTCAGCGGTAGCGGACACGGTCGATACCTGGTAGTCCTGATCCTCGATTCCAAATCGCTCTCGAAGGTTCCTGAACACTTGTGGGCAGTACTCCTTGAATTTGAAATGCCCAGGGAGGTTCTCTCTGTAAAAAAAAAAAAACAGTACTGCAGTCACTTCCTGGTCACAGCAGATACCACCAGAATTATGCGACACTGTTCATTTTCAGGAACTTGCAGGTTATGGAGATTTTTATTTCACTCTACAGCATCTAGTCACATTACACAAGAGCGAAATCTGATAATATTTATGATGAAATCATCATTGACTGATATTCAAGCCAAACACACATCCCTGCACTTCCATAAAAATTGAAAGAGCAACACCAATAGCTTATATTCCTGTTGTCATACCCCCCCCCCTTCGTAGAACTCGTTTTTAGTTCACGGGCCAATGGACACAGCGTCGTAATCAACCATAGAAACACTCTTCGATAGAGAACTTGCTTGCCGTTAGAAGAAGTCGAAAATGTAGTAAATAATCTGAGAACTGCAAGAAAAATGGGATTTTGGCAAGAAATTCGATCACCACGTTTACATGCACTTGAGTAATCTGATTACAGGAAAACTGGTCTACATGAGTCAATCAATAATCGGAATTCCTTTTAGTCGCGCCACTACAAATAGGGTAACTATTAGTCCAGTAGTAAGTTGGGAGCGTCGCTACTTAAAAAAAAAAAAATCAAGTAGTTTAAGCAGTTAAGCCATTTTATCAACCGTTTAGCGAAGTAGCGCCGATAAACTGCACATTATATAATATTCTTAACGTACATAATCTATATGCGTTTCTTGTATGTTGGTTGAAAGCACTCGATGGACTCGAGGTCACCGGCTGCTAACATGACGAGCCCGCTCTCGAGTCGCTTTACAGGTAAATATGTTCATTTGGGCGTTTTTATGGCTGCAAATGGTCCATTAATGACAAGAGACAAGACGTTCGTGAAAATGAGAACGTGCCCGTGTCGGATAGACGAGCACAGGGATGCATTTTGACAGCTCGTCAATCAAATAAGCCGCGCCCCTAGTTCACGGTGATGTCATGGCAGTTTAAGATTGTTACATTTCGCAATACTTTCACTGGTGTTGCTCTTTAAACGCCGCCGCGCCCCACAAAAGCGAGAAACAGATTCTACAGATTTGCTACTCTTATCTTTCATCATCATTACTGCCGAGAAGAATCATGGGCTGTGTGGTGGAATTTACTTGTTGAAAAGATGGTTGTTCACTTTGATTTTGGTGTTGGCTTTAAAGTCATCAGGGAGAAGCATAACGGGCACTGGAACTTGGTTTAGATCATTTATCTGAAGAACAGAAGCAAAAGCAAACAAGCATGCTTTTAATATTCAAGTGCAAAGTAAGGGCCTTTTATGGAAACCAGCAATATCATCATCCACAAAAATCTACATCATTAAAAAAAAAAAAAAAAAAAAAAACCCATTATTTTTATTTTTTTAACCCCTACCCACAAAGCCCATTTCTTTGGGACCAGAATGCAATATTGACCTCAGAACCTCATCAAGCATGAGCCATACCGCTCATGTTATGGCACCTTTATGACGCGTCATTGCATTGCATCTTAAAGAACGGTTAAATAGCTGCTATGAGCGTCTAATGCTACACTTGAACTGAGTTACTGTAACATGTACACGCTCTCGTTTGCTTACACGCAGCTGCTAAATAACCGCATGTAAATTCCGTTTCCGCATTCTGCGCGGAAATTGTGTTACGGTCCCTTTTTTTTTCCCGCACCCGCATTCCAACAAACCCCGTCTCCTTGCACCGGGTGTCGAGCACTAGCGTCCCGCCCTCCTGCGCTACGACTGGCTAGAATCATGAACACCCTCCGCTGATTGGGCAGCGAGTATACCGAACTAACCAATCCCAGTACAGGAAGGGAGGGCGAGCGGGGGGTATATGCCGGAATACGGGTAGGGAACAAATTATTTTTTTTTAAACACCCTCCTGCCGTTGACGAGGCTGTTTAGCTCCGATAGCTAACTGTTAGCCGGACAGAAAGGGAGGCGGCTCGGGAAGTTCAAGCACCTACCGAATGATTTGCGCCCCACATAAAGACGCTGATCACCGGGTCGCTGGCCCGGAACACTTTCACTTTCTGCTGGACGAAATGTTTCTTTTTGGTCTTGGTTTTCGCGGCCAGCATGAGCATGGGGCCGGAGGCGCTGCCGGGGTTACCGAGAGCCGCCATCGCGCCGTTTCGCCTCTCCTCAGTCTGCCCGCCTCCGCTGTCAATCAAAGGTCCGCGTGCGCGTGCGTGCGTGCGTGCGTGCGCGCGTGCACACACAGATGTCTATCTCCGACCAATTCCTCGGGCCTTGTTCTTCACTAAACCTCACGGGCCGGAACGCTTTGGCAGACGAATGACAACAGGAAAAGCCCTGCCCCATTCCAGAAAGAAAAGAAAAGAAGAAAAAAGAGAGAGAGATGTGAGGAAAAAAACCGCCGGGAACTTCTGCGGTTAGCTCACCTGGGGTGGCGTCGCCATACTGCTGCTAGATGGGCGGCTTGGGGAACCAATGAGTGGCGTCGTACGTACACCACGTGGTCTGTTGGAGGCGGGGAACGTGCAGGGCTCTCCAGAAGTATTGGCACCCTTCATGAAAATACCCAATAATGAACATATATATATATATATATATATATATATATTAAAAAAAAAACAATCACTGCATGCAGTGAGGGATATTATGAGCTTAAAAGTGTGGGGTGTATGTTTGTATAGTTTTACTTAAACACGCTTTCTTAAGCAAAGCACTGTTTTG
>JAOUQW010000016.1:14568071-14578853 GCA_028565825.1 Olivaichthys viedmensis
TGTTAAGCTCTGTCAGGTTGATATATTTTCCTTTCCGTTAGATGAGGTTGATGATGGGGAGGATATGGCCGAGCATCCCAAGCAAAGCCGCGTTCAGAACGTACTGTACCTAAATGAGGAGGAGGAGGAGGAGGAGGAGGGAGAAGATGCAGAGCAAGAGGAAGGCAGGAAGGTTATGGTGAGCTGTTCTGACATTTCTTGTTTTATTTTTTTATTTTTTTTATTTTTTATTTTTTATTTTTTTTCAGTGTAAAAGGTTCGTAGTCTAATAATAATTATTTTACAGTGTTCTAAATGATCATAATTCCCATGCCATAATGAAGTTGGACATAATGCGTCGGGCCTTCAGTAATCAGATTCTGTAATTCAATCTATAACCCAATCACACAAATACATAATAATACCAGATTTGTAAGATAGCTTCAGGCTGGCCCCAAACAGTTTTTATTGCTATAGCCAATTTAATGATTCCATCATATTATAATATCATTTACTGTCATGCTGATAGACTGCTTCTGTGTCTGCTGCTCTTTTTAAAAAAAAACACACACACAGACAAGCAAGCAAATGTTTGCCTTACATTTGTTATTGTAGCATTTGGCCCTTTGACAGGCGGCCTGCTGTTTCTTTGCTTTCGAGGCCTTCGTGTGACCCAGACTCCTCCATCATGAGGTGCAGTGGTGGTGTTAAAAGCATAATCAGCCATATTTCTCTTTCACAACAACTGCTCCCTGACTCATGGCCATTTGTCCTGGCAAAACTTCAAAACCTTAATTTGACAATTACATTAATGAATCATTGTGGTTTTTGTTAAATGCTGCTTCAGGTGCAGACTGTATTTGGTTGCGCACAAGGTTAAGTCAGCAAAGTTGTCCTTTGGAAAGGGGAGAGATCTTAATGTGCCAGCTTTGTGCATGGGCTTTGGATTTGTCTGGGTGTGAAAGTTGAGCAGCCTAAATTCACTGGGGATTTCAGTACTGACTTAAGCCAAGCGCTCGACCACAGAGCATTTTGGCTTTGCCCCCATAACCACGGTAGGGGTTAACCTGCACCTTGCCACATCTTTGCAACAGTATTGATTTGTGCACTGCATTGTTGTTGTTTTTTTGTTTGCTTTTTATTACAAAATCTTCCAGTGTTAAAAATATGCACACATTTTTGAAAATGACATGGTTTACGAGGACTCTGAATTGTTGGGGTGTAATCTGCGGTTATTGTACTCTTGTACTTATTGTACTTAATCAGACCGTGGTAAATAAAAAACGAAAAAGCCTTGCAGCTATCTGAGCCGAATATTGCGTACCTCAAAAAGTACATGGCATTTATAACTAAGCTTTGTCTGCTAGGAAAAGCAGCTGGTTCATGTGCTCGCATCTCAAGTGTATGTGGCTTCATAAATGTGACTCGCTGTCGCCCCCTAGGTGTTCTTCACCCGCAATGGGAAGATCATCGGGAGGAGGGAGGTGGTGGTGCCGGCCGGAGGATTCTACCCCACGGTCGGCATGCTGAGCACCGGAGAGAAGGTGAAAGTGGATCTTCACCCTCTCAGCGGCTGATGGACACCGGCTACAGCCAATCCCGTGTCAGCAGCTCAACTGTGAGCCGATCGTAAGGTTGAAGCAGAAGCGCACCGTTGGATTGGACAGTTAAAAAGGGAATCAGGGAACGGTTTTATGCAGATGATGAAGATTATATCTGCAAATTGATCGAATGTTTTTTGTTCATGGGTGCACACTGTGGAAGTAGGTGGAAGTTTTTCCATATTAATTGCCATGGAACCAAAAACAGCAGTGCATGATTTTTCACTCACGCTGGGTATCTTATTGTCTTTAGATCTTATTGTCTCCGTCTCATTTCCTTCACGGGTTCCAGCTGTATTTTCTCGATACAGCTTTGTTCGGTGTGAAACCATGTTCAGTGGCTGTATTCAGAGTTGTGTGGTAAGGAGTTAATACTGGAACCGCACACACTCGTATTAATTCTCCGTGGATCGAAGCGCTCCTCGGACAGTTGCGTGTATAAAATAGAAGCTATTCCGACTTTAAACTTGGCTTTCCTTATGTGCGATGTCCACTCTGACGAGAAGCTTTAAGTCCTGCTACACCTGTCTGACAGTTTTCTGTCAATGTTTTACCCTAAAATTCATATCTTTGGGGTAATGTACCACAGAAAGCCATTTGTGGCCAATATTAAATATCTAAATATGACCCTATGAACTAAAGAATCACATAAATAAATACGGATACGTTTCCAAAAATATAGTCAGCTATTTTCATATTTAATGTACTTAAATTATTGGTTTTTTATTTATCTTCGCAGTGTCTTTTGAAATTCATTCTTATTTCATGGTAGCGTAATTTCATTTAAAATGGACAATCAAAATAAATGTACGCACCAGTTTAAAGGACTGTAATTATAGCACTTCCTGCATTTGTAAAATCTATTAAATTTGGGAAATTCGCACCGTCTCCCAGGCATCGTTGTCCCAGTGCTTCTGTGCCATCGTTCATGCAATGCTGAGGCAGAAAGATGCTGTCATAAAGTTTGCCGTTACCTAGGTGGAGCAGCAGCGTTTAAAAGCTGCCTTCTTATGCCTGAGACTATCATGACAATCAACCACAATATATTCGGCGACTATTCGGCTACATCTTCGCACCAGTCTCGTATTAAAAAAAATCTTATCGGCTACAATCGACAAATTTCACCCATTAAATGCGATCTGTTTTTATCAGTCCGCGTTTTCCATCACCCAATTTTCTTTGGGCTCGTACGGAAGCGTTTGTTTTTTAAACGGAGGGGCCTAGATACAATTGCAAAACTCCTGGCAACGCAGGTCATTTCAATCATCTCAACGGACCGCCCAAATCAAGTTAAGTCTGAATACGGTGGCCAGCTTAAGTCACCAACTCTGAATACGGCGAGTATTGGAGATTAAATGAAATCATTTGACTAACGAGAGCTTTAATAGAGTGTATGAAGCCGATGATTTTTTTCTGTAAAACGCATAGATCATGTGTAACTATATATATTTTTTAACATGCGTGTATATAATGTACAGTTAGATATGACCGGCTGTACTGATGCCACAGCAAAGAACAAAGAATCACTTCAGGAAGTGGCTGAATGAATGAATGAATGAAGGAAAGGGGTGAATGGGCAGAGAATGGCATTTCGGTTTAAAATAGCATGCAGTCAAGGGGCAGACGCGTTCCTGAGCATCACAATCACCCTCCTGCAACCCCTCCTTCCCTCAGAATCCTAAAGCTGATGACATTTTCTTCTTTCCTGTGCTTTTTTTTTTGGTCCTGATCAACTCTGACATTCAGAAATAAAGTGCCACTTTGCCATCACGTCCTCCTGGAAATGAGGGCTTGGGCATGAGCAGACAAATGTCACGAGGTAATTGCGTCCTCAGCAGAGGCCAGGCACTTTGTTTCCAGCGATGCACGGTTTCCTGAGCTGCTTACAAGGCACAAAATGCAACTCAGCAAACGCAGGACAACATGGTTTTATTTCTTTATACTAATAAAGGCTGGTATATTCATGCACATATATGCAAATCGGGTTAACGAGCGATTTTGTCCGTTCTTGTACGGTTTTAAAAGGAAGTCTTAAGACCTTGTCTCAGGTCGGGCACGTTGTATTTCTCTTTCCTTTTTTTTCTTCTCCTCACTCTCTTGACAGTGGTCGGAGTCGGTGCTTTTTCCATGCGATGTTTTCATGAGTTGAGAAGCTGAAGAGATTCTTTGACAATGTCTGCTTTAATGTGAGCTGGTTCAGTTCACTAACGTCCCCAAGCACTTTAGAGCAGATTGATTTGAAGCTGTGTGTGGGTAACAGTATGGTGAAGAGTTGGTCCTAATGCCGTGTGCGCACACACACACACACGAGTGCTGAAGGATGTTGGAGCATATTCGGCTCCAGCCATCTGGACCGACCCCATTTGGCACACCAGCAGACCAATCTGCAAACCTCAGCAAGTAATATTTTTTAAGCCTGTTTTGTCTTTTTCCATGTTACACAATTAAAAAAAGAAATGAGATGTATTTTTTCATGTTGGTTAATGCCAAAATTTTCACAATAGGCCCATGAAACTATCCCATCAAAAGGGAATTTAATTATGGTACATATTTGTTTGTAATGTAATTTAATGATTACATTAAATCATATTTACTTCACTTAGAGGCGTTTCGGCTGTTTTTCTTCTCCATAAATTCTGAGAATATGTGTGTGTGTGGATCTTAAAAGGATTGGTAAGTATTAAGTAGACAGGGTTCTTGCACAGGTCTGGAAAGCCTAGAAGAGTATGGAATTTAAAGGCATTCATTTCCAGACTTGGAAAGTCTGCAAAGTAAAAAAAATAATAATAATAAATCAATCTGGTGAAAGTCTTGAAAAGATCTGGAATTTTTTTTACTTTACAAAAGAGCAGGAAACCCTGGTAGTGTTTTCATTAAAAAAAATGAAGTGAACGTATCACTTTTATATGGATATCATCTCCACAGTAAAGATTGGTTTGATCAAGATGTTCTTTAGTGTCACTCTTTTTCTTTTTGATAAGTTTCACACACAAATTCTTACTGGATCACAGTCTCATGAAATGAAAATAAAGTCTTTGTCACATACAGACGGGTGATAAGTTAAAACAAAAACCAACAAAGTGTGTTAGTAAGGCGTCGGGCCACCACGAGCCGCCAGAACAGCTTCAATGCGCCTTGGCGTAGATTCTACAAGCCTCTGGAACTGTACTGGAGGAACCGATGAAGAACCGTTCTTTTTAAATATATTCCCTCAACTGGTGTTTTGATGACTGTGGTGGAGCCGCTATCTAACACTTCGCTCCAAAATCTTCCATAGGTGTTCAACTGGGTTGAGAATCTGGCGACTGTGAAGATTTACATCATTTACATACTCATCAAACCGTTCAGGGAGCCTTCGTGCTCATTTATTCAGGTTTCTCCTTTAACTTGTCACACGTCTGTATGTTACTGTTCTGTAAGATCTCATGCTGGTATAAATGTTTACAATCATTGCAGCATGTACTGTTCCGAACATATGGACTTCATAAAAATGGTTATTTCCTTAGGAATTTCAAAATGCGCCCAGCATTTCAGGGAGATTTGGTTTCACGATTACAATTTACATCCCCAAGCATGAGATTGATCTTTAAAGCAATCAGTGAGAAAATGACGCACTCTGTGCATGTATAGAATGTGTGTACATACAGTGGCTAGAGAGGTTAAACTTCCACTGGACGTTTTTAGTGAACCGTGTTAGTTTAAGAAATGCAGATTCACTCAACTTTTAAATGATTTCCCACAAATGCTTCATGTGTATAATGTGTAGATCACAGGCTCTGCACACAGTCCGTGTTACTCAAACGCACCCAACAATCAAAAGGTTGTCTTTTAAACCTGAGGCAAAAAAAGACAGAAAACAATTCTGCATTATATACTTTTTTTTATTGAATAGCGGTATTGCAGGAAATTTTGGTCCCCTGATTAAAAGTAACATTTAAAATGCAAGTGTGCAATAACAATGCTAAAAGGCAACCAATTCTACAAGGATATTACATACATAGCACACGCAATCTATTTCAATTATAAAAGACCACATGGAAATCTTTCCATGACCTAAAGTTTGTTTTTTCTTTCCAATTCGCAAATTCTGTGCCAAATACAGGGCCTCTAGAGCACACAGCTGAATAACTGCAAAGTGTTCATACTCAATCAAATCACAAACAAAATGACCTTGCATTTGAAGAATAATGAACGACCTCAACTAGTATGCTGTTGGCTGCTTTTCATCCGTGTACTGCATGTTATGGAATACTATACGAGCTCATCTAAAACTAAAACTTACAGGACACGTGATGAAAGACCCTAAAGAATTGAATTTTAGAAGAGAAGAGAACAACCTTAAAAGCAGCAAGAAACGATACCATAGCATACAAAAAGGATGTAGAAAATAGACATACATACACTGTACATACAGAAAAAGTACCAACTACATCAGTGTCTCATAAAAACCGACCTTGTGCATCTATTTCACGCAGGATGACCAAATAATTATGGGGATTCATCGGCATGAAAATCACGGTTCAGAACTCCGAGCCACATTGCACGGTGATAAAGACGATTGACATTGTGCTTTGGATAGAATGAAGACCAATGAAGGTGATCCCTTGTATGTTAGCGGAATTAAACAGACTTAGTTTCGTTTCACTCGTTTATTGGTAGCAAAGACGCCATGATCAGTCCTCGTCCTCGTCTTCGTAACGGCGGTTCTTCCTGATCATCTCCTCCACGGACTCATCCTGCTCTTCCTCTCCGTCCCAGAATCCCACGTCTTGAGAGTGTTTCTGCTCGAACCCGGAGCTCGACTCGCCCTCGCTCAGGGGGGAGGAGGGAGGCGTGTTCTCCAGTAAGGTACTTTGGCATGTTAAAGTGGCTGGCTCCTCCTCTTCCTGTTGGTTATCTTTCTCCTCGGTGACTCCTTCCTCTTCTTCCACGTTATCCCTGTCCTCCTGCTCATGTCTGGCTTCCATTTCCTGTTCCTTCTGCCCAGGCTCAGGGATGGAGTCATCACTTTCTTCCTCTTTCTCCGCTGGCTGGGGGCGTGTCTGACCGGGGTGATTGACAGTCGAGGCAGAGTTGCTGACTGAAAAGGGGAGACTGCGTTCTTTAAACGAGGAGCTCCTGCGGATGCTGGAGAGCTCAGCTTTTTCGGTGCAGACTGAGCTTGAGTCACCCTCTGGTGGCCATTTTGGGCGAATGGGGCAGACAGCGCCCCCTTCAACAGAAGCACAGGCCTGAGGTGAAGCTTCCTCTTCATCGTCTGTCCTCGGAGGCCAGGAGATCTTCAGCCGTCTGGTTTCCACCGGTTTCTCGGCCCTCTCGGATGCACCCTGAGCCCGTGACTCCAGTGAGGCGGCAAGGAGGTTCACCTTAACCAGGGGACACTCCTCCACTATGGGACCACTGGTGTTTTCTGGGTGATCTTCCTTCCCCTGGTCGTCAGCGTCCTCCCCCCGCACCTCCCACAGCTCCTTGTGGGGCCGGTGGCCAAAGCCCTCGTCGTAGTTGCCTTTGGCCTTGAACAACTGGCAGAAGTGCGGCTTACAGTAGATGCTGTTGTGTAGAGAGGCGTAGTTCACCAGGCTAAACAGGAAAGCAAGGCAGGAAATACGGATTGAGGACATGAGCCAGGACAGATGAGAAACATTCTCGGAAGTGACGCATCAAAAAAGACATTAAGCTCAAGAGTTAAATTATAAATGGCATGAGATTTTCACCTCAGTTTAGTGTTGCAGTGAGCACAACGGAAGCAGCTGTTGTGATAGATTTGCTGGTTAGCGACCAGTCGCTCCAAGGGGTAAACAGTCTTCATGCACATCACGCAGCTCTCCCGCATTGGCAAACGGAACTTCTAAACACACGCCGATTCACACAAATAAGCTTCATTTATTCCAAATTCAAATCAAAATTGTTTGTGTCAAATAGTCTTGAAGGAATATTCCACCGATTTTCAACCTAATCTCTATCTGTAGGTAGCTACATGCGATTACCATAGACAATAATTTCGTTACGTTTCCCTGAACTCAGAAAAGAACGAAAAACCTGTTTACTCCAAACTCACTTATGATGGAAGTCTAAGGGCACTTGTTGGGACAGTCAAACATTTATGCAAAACATGCATTTTTGTAGAACGCCTTCATGAATTCTTCATTCAAAGGTATTTGTAAATTACGTTCTAAATCTGTATAACATCCTTTCAGAGATAGAACTACTTTTTCAAAAGGGAAGAATGTGAGGTGGTGTTACCAAAGTGGTCTAATCATGCATTAATACCCCAAATCTTTTGGAGAAAGTTTAAGCAATTGGGATTACTTTTTACTGTTTTGCTCCAGTGTTTGAATAGTTGGATAAAACTTCAAAGACTTTCTTTTATTTCTGTCTCATCCTAATACCTTTATTGTTAGAGTGTATCGGTTGGAGTTTTGAACTCGAGTTATATAGTTATGCATTTTTAACGTTTATTAACAAAGTTCAACGACTGCCTTTAAGACTTCCATTATTAATAAGTAAACAATGAGCAAATTTAAAGTAAACGGGTTTCTGGCGAAATTCTTGCCCATGGCAATTGCCTGTACACTACAGATGCAGTGGATAGAGATTAGTTTGAAAGACACTAAATGGTATTCCTTTAAATTCCACCTAAGGACTCCAACAACAGTTTATTACAAAAACAGTTTATTCAAAGTGCACAAAGAATAGGTTTTTAAAAAATATATTAAAAAAATAAAAAAAGCAGGAGACACTCCTAATATCACCTCAAACTGTAATAAAAATGAAGGCTCACCTTGACAGCTTTAGTTTGGCCTTGGTCAAGAACAGGAGTAATCACACTAGAGCCTGCTGAGAGAGGAAAGTTTAGTAACATCATACTGAAGACACTAGAGGGAGCAAGTGGATTTAAAATGCAGTGTGTCATTAAATTGGTCACAGGTTGACTTTTATCCTGTTCCAATACTGTTTTTTGATACTCCCTCGGTCCAAGTCTTCATGAATATAAAGAGCAAGCCCCATCACATGAGCGGAAGAGGGCATGGCGGAAAGCAGATTTTTCAGTAGGAACACACTTGTCCGTGGCACCAAGATCGGATTTTTGGTCAACCTACGGAAAGTCATATCAGCTTGCTAACTATTCAGCTTGCTGTCTAAATAGCAGAGAATAGTACAAAGTTACGTTCAGCTGCCATGTACAGACAGTAGTTGGCTACGTAAAAATCAATCGTCGCAAAGAAAATGTTATATTTGAAATACAGTATTTTGTTGCTCCTGTTTATACCCATGAACCAGTTTGTCTGCAATTTTTCACCATTTTGGAATTTGCATCAGATCGCAATGTTTTCTGGACATCTGTTTCTGAAGGCTACAGTTATCTTGACTCGATCCCTTGGCCCTCCGAGGACTCCGCTAAACCTTACTTCAGCTAGTAAGTATCGTAACAGCTCGTACAATGGCGATGGAGATTTTCCTAAAATGGTGAATGCAAGTCAACAAGGGCGTGTAAAACAGTATTGGATCGCAGGCTTAGCAGTGTCCCGAATCCTGCTCCACAAGAGAGAACTTCAACCTCTCCGCACGATCGTATTAGTACCGTGATTAACACTTGTATCAAAGATTTGTAATATCAAAAAAGTAGGAAGTTGCTGTGAATACTCGTTTGTGGCTCACCGTTGCTATCCGTGGTTTTCCAGCTGTCAGGTTCAGAGATTGAGGTCTGCTGAACACACAGAGATACAGAAGTGAGTGAAGAAACAGAAACGGTGCCCTCTACAGGATAAATAAAATCCCCATCCATTATCAGCACATACCGCATCCAGCGAGGCTGGGGGAACGTTTTCCTTCTGCTTCACACTATAAGTTCGCACTTCCATGTCCACTTCACTCTGCCCCAGAAAAAAAAAAAAAGAAACCGGTGATAAAGCTGCCTAGCTGAGACTTGGACAAAGAAAAGTGTCCCTAAAAAGGAGGTGAGCAACTTGTAAAATGGCCAGAAGAAGACCTCTCGCACTCTCTGCACAGGAACTAGCCTAAACAAATTGAGGTCTGTGATTACAGGGAGTTGATAAAAGGAGAGAGTCACACTCACAATAGTGGTGGAAGGTACGTCTAGTTTAGACACGGCGGCCTGATAGAGGGCCATTCTCTCCCTGAGCGGTGTGGTCTCCACCATCGTCTCAAACACTCCTGAGAGAAAGGGAAAAGAGAGAAATGAGAAAACAGATGAGAGAGGAAGTCAGAGGGCCATTTGGGGTAGACAGTGCGAGGGAGACAAGGTCAAGGAAACAGGCATTTCCACAGAAGGCACTAGATCACTTAACGTCTGGCATTAAAACTTTCCTCTGCTTTCTCGAACCTCACTCACTGATAACACTGACCAAAAGAAAACAATCAAGACTTCAATATACACTTGTGTTTTGGTACATAGTGTTTTCGGATGTTTTTCCGTACCTTTGTCTCCGAGCTCCATTTTCTCAGGGCCACTTTCTCCAGTTTGTACCGACTCCCCAGAAACCTGCAGAGACATAACACTAAGATTAGCATGGTTTATCAGGAAGAGGACAAGGAAAAGTTTTCAATATTTTTAGATTAATAAACATGGTGAATACAACTGGAGATTTTTTTTCGAAGCTTGCATCATGTGAGAGAAGAGAGAATGCAGTTGCATGAATATTTATAATCAGAAATTGTTTAAAGAAATATACTAGGGTATATACGTACATACACATGGGTCAAGGACAGAAAATGGAGTTGTTTTGCAAAAATGATTTTTCAAAAGTAGTCTTAGAGAACGTGCTTATCCAGACGGTGGTGCATATAAGTGTGACCTATTATTTTGATATTATGTTATATCATTTCACTTTTACTCTGTTTCATAAAGGTGTAAACAGGAAAATGACTAATTAATATGTCCGAGAGCACATTGAAAATTTCCACTGTACGGCACTCAAACACTTTGCTGAAACTGGATCAGTCGTATCCAGAGCATCAAAAGTGACCTCACCATCAGAAGAGCATGGAAACGCTTGGCATGGACTAAGACACACCAGTATTTCACAGTGGATCACTGGAAAACACTCCTATTTACTGATGAATCCAAGTTGGAGATTTATGGCAGTAACAGAAGGGTTTATGTCAGGAGACGAACAGAAGAGAGATTGATACCACAGTGGATCAAAACAACAGTGAAACATGGTGGTGGATTTTCAATGTG
>JAOUQW010000016.1:14600781-14612384 GCA_028565825.1 Olivaichthys viedmensis
CATGTTGTTTTACAGCTTTCTACAAATGATTTGAAACCTAAAGTGCATAAACACTAGAATCATATTACAATCATTTTGTAGATGTGTCTGAAACAAAATGGAGTTTATCACTGACAACATTGATTTCAAACTTTTGAAGGCTAGCGTATCTCCATCAGAAGTAACAGCGGACGTAAAGCTCTTGCGTATGTGTGTAGGTGAGAAGCCGTTCGGGTGTGACGTGTGCGACATGCGGTTTATTCAGCGCTACCACCTGGAGAGACACAAACGTGTGCACAGTGGAGAGAAGCCTTATCAGTGTGACCGCTGTCAGCAGGTCAGACGCACACACACAAACATCCACACACACGAAATGCAAATCTTCTGACGTATAGTAAGGTCCCAAAGTCTGAGTCCGACACCAAGCTCTGTTTTTCAGGTGATGCGTATTAGTCAAATATGTGACGTAAAACCTTTTTATTATTAAACCAAATAACCTGTTTGCACACCATTTGCTTCATTTCATTCAAACACGTGCATGTGTAATAACTAACACCTAATATTGGCTCAATTAATCTAGGCCTCTATGTGTTCTGCATTATTGTCTTTACTGCTTTCAGTAACTAAAAACTTAAAAAAAAAAAAAAACTTGTATTAGTGAAGAATGATGGCGTTTTGTTTGAGAAATACCGTTTGTGGACTCCTACTGTACGCCTGCCAAACTCTTTGCATGCTGGGAGCTGGCTGTAATAATTGAGTTGATTTCTAAACTAAGCATTCTGACTAAAATGTTAATTTCCTGACCAGTACTCTGTTCCCTCTTTCCCTCCCAGAACTTCTCGAGAACGGACCGGCTCTTGCGGCACCGGCGCATGTGTGCCGCCGGCGTCCCTAAGGAGGAAAACACGTCGTGCTGTGAGGGGCGGTCGTATTCACAGGAAACTGCGCAGCAGTCGTGGAACCCCCTACAGGTCAACAACAACAGCAGCAGCAGCCGGCTTGCAGTGTGACGGCTTTCCGAACCCTCCATTCAGCTCCGTGAGAGCGGAGTGGACTCAACGCAGCCACTTGGGGAGGGGGGGGCACTTCACTTCACATCAGGCTCATCCTGGAGCTTGTGGGGAAAAGACTCCGTCTCCTGCTCCGCTCCACTCGGTCATACTCAGCCATTTTTTTTTTGGACTGATTTGACTTGGGAGGGACTTTTTTGTATTATTTTACGTAGATGGTATCAACCCCTAGGAGGGTTTGCTGTAGTTTGTTATACTACACAGGCAATAATGAGTCATGTAGAGGATCAACAATTGGGTTAATCCTATGTTCAGTAGTTCCCATGGATGGATAGTTTGGTTCACACACACGTGAGACAGTTCAGTGCGTTTCATTGCTGTATGATGTTACAAAGTCACAGAAAACTCTGTGAACAGCTCCTCAGCCGTGGTCACGTGTGGCCTTTTGATTTCTCCATTCTCCAATGGCGCACGGCTGCAGCAGGATAGCCAGTAGTTAATGCAAGAGTCGGTAACCCTGCGTAAAAGTCAAAGTGTTTCACCCATCCGGTTTATTTTAATTATTCCAAGATGGTGCGCGAACAGATTTTTTGGAATATTCGGCTCTTAAAGGTGTAGGCAGTAGCAGTTTTACACTCAGCCATGGCAGATTAATTAGGAGTCACTGAGAATCGCTGATCTCTTGTTGGTTCTAAAGAAGCTTTTTTTTTTTTTTTTTTTTTTATCCACATTTGTGCGAATACAATAATTCCTAATCGCAATAATGCCTACATGTTTGAGGGACTCGTCTACTCTCTACACCTCTTAGATTTACATATATAGTACTGCGCAAAAGTCTTAGGCACATGTAAAGAGATTCTTTAAAGCGAAAATGCTTTTAAAAACAATTTAATTAAAATGTTCCTGAATATAAAATAATGCTATAAAAATAAGTAAACATTTTTGGTGTGATCCTTTGCCTTTAAAACTGCATCAATTCTCTGAGGCACACTGTCGTGCAGTTTTATAAGGAAAATCGGCTGGTAGGTTGTTCCAAGAATCCTGGAGAACTTCAGAACAGTTCTTCTGCAGAACTTTGGTTCTCACTCACTCCTGTTTCTGCAGGTAAAATCCCAGAACAGTCTTCATTATGTTTTTATCTAAAAAGTGCTCTATTACTGAATATTTCACTTTCTTTAATGACATACAACACATTCTCTGTAACATTAAATTATTTTGAAAATGAATGTTTGGAAGTACAAAATGTGCTCTTTTTTTAATGACAGTAATGCAGAAGAAATAAACATTTAGGGTGGCTAAGACTTTTGCACAGTACTGTATATTCACATTTAGGCAGACGCTCTTCTCCAGAGTGACTAAGAAAAAGGGATTACATCTTGAAAATCATTATACAGTGGTGCAGATTCTAAATTCATTGACGGGTCATAAAATAGATTTTTGTTTATCCTGTACAATTTTTAAACGGCTCTCTTATGAATCCACATTGCAAATGGGTCATTATGTAATGTTTTTATTGTTATTTTATTTTATTTTATTCCTGATACTGTTTATTAACTACAGTTCTCTTGTTGGACTTGGAAAACACTGAATCAATTGACCCAAAATACACGTGTGTGTTTGCGCGCGCGCGCTTTTAGCAGTTCCTGCCCTCGTAGTAGTTTTTATATCTGAACTCGTAGTTCCTTAGGAGGCCAGGTACTACAGCCTCTAAACACTGAATACAGACCACATGCGGATTTCATCTGCTGAATTTTATATATATTTTTTTTTTTACCAAGCCATTTTCTGTAGTTAATAGTTCTTAGACTGCTGCAGGTGTTTTAAACTGTTAGCCGTCTTTTTGTAACAAGTAGATTTGCATGAAGCTCAGTTCCTAAAACGTATATTGTATTGTGTTTGTTAAAGAAAGGAAGAAGGTTTTTTGTTTTTTTTTGTACCCATTGATTTTTGTATTTTTTATCATGCTCAAGACATGCACACTACAGTTTTTTTTCTTACCCAGCTAGGCATTATGGTAGTGAGTAAAAAATTTAGGTCCTCGATAAAACAAATAAATTTATTTCTTTTTCCAGAAATTCACGCTTCGTCTCTTATGTCAGTTTTAAAGACATTGGATGTAGGCTTGTATCATTTTAAGCTGGTTGACGTGTTGTAATTATATTGTCTGCCAGCAGGTGGCACAACACACCTGTTTCAAGTTGTATTAAAAGTACTATCTGCAAATGTGTGGCTTTTTAACCTCTTAAAAAGGGTGCAGTGGGCTTGTGATGATTTGCTGCCCATTACTAAGGTTTATGACACATTCTGCTGACCCACTGCATTGGCTGCAAGAAGCATCTCAGAGGTCCACAAAAGGGTCATGAGGTCATCTCAAGGCTGCTTGGCCATGCTGACGTTAACAGGGGAAGTTCAGTCTTGATACTAATCACTTGAAGCAATTCAGTCTTTGGCTCAATTGGCTTAATTTAATGTCCTGTTGGAGCATCAACGTTGACGTTCAGTACAGACGGTGGTTAATGAGGTGTGCGGTACGGACATGATAGCTGGGAAGTCGGATAAATGAATGTACTGTAATGAGTGGTCTGGCTTTGGGATTTTAGAGCGAGCTTTATGGATTCTTTCTCTCTGGCTTACACTCGTAGCCATGATTTACAGTGTGTGTGGATGGGGAGCAATTACTGCAGTGTCTTCTTTATGATGACTACAGTGATGGGACGAGGAGAATGGGAGGGGCTGGGGAGAAACCTAGACACAACCGAACCAATCATGTAATGCAGGAGGGTTCGATTCCAGTCCCATGCATACCTCAGCACTGTACAGTTTAGTGTATTCCTATCTCTAATGCACCTGATCAGAAGCCATCATTGGATTACAGACTAGGGTTTGACTCATGTTGCTGTCTCCTAACCGATTACATGTACACAGGTTCCTTACAGCTGGTTTGATGGACTAAACGGTCTATATCCGGGATGTCTTATTCTTCTGTGAGCAATATCAGGAGTTCACTTCACTTCTTTATTGTCCACATGGGAAATTTGGCTTGCAGCATGGCTCGACAAGAACAGACAGTACTAGACATTGGACAAAATAAAGTACAAAACAACAAAATCAGTTACAAAACCTACTTATTTCTAGGTGTAGGTGTGATTTATTGAGGTTTATACACCAATATTTGCCAGCAGACTACCATAGTGAAAGTAAAAGCAGACACAAACACAAGTTCATAGAAATGTAATTCTGTCTCCTGTATTTTTCCAAGCTAAATGGAGATATTGGGGATGGTTGTAATGCTTTTGGCTTTTCTGTACATTTCCCCTCAGTTAATTCAGATTATAATTCAGCCCAGTGTAGGCTTGTTATATCCATTTGTCTGTTACAAAACTGAAGTGATGTGTGCATTGTTATGGTAGATAACAACAGTTATTCTGCTTTAAAGACATTGAGAGAAATGCTAAAAAAATTTACCTCACACTTTGGGTACACTCTCAGAAAAAAAAGGGTACTAATCGGTAGCTTTTCTTGTCGCTGGGGTGAGACCCTCAAGGGTACATCTTGTATCTTTAGTATGTATCTATCACCTGGAAACGTGACTATAGTGTGCATTTAAAAATGATTTAAGGTCCATAATTGAACCTTAAGGACCACTGTTGTACCTTTTAATTAGTTTTCAGAGGAAAGCTTTAAAGATGCACGACAGGCACCTTCCCAGATAAAAGATGCCAAAGGTACAAAAGATGTTCCCTTGAAGGTACCACCCCAGAGACAAGAAAGGGTATTTATTTTATATTTTTATGGGAGTGTAAAATGTAACAAACCATTAAAAAAAAAAAAAAAAAATCATAGGTTAACATTAAAATTTTTAATGTATTGTAATATTAATAACAAACACTGTTGTCTATTAGTTGTGCACATTTAAACCTTACAAACAGAATGTAATCCTTCGAACTGATGCGTAAGTGCATGTGTGTGTCAGAGACATGCTTTTAACATTTAAAAAAATCTCAGTCTGACATTTTTTTTGCATGTATAATGGCATTTTAGAGTATTATTTGAACACCATCTTCCACCTAATGAACAGCTAGCCAGTATACCATCATGGTGTAAACTAAGCATGAGCTAGCCATATAACTGTAACTCACGTTCATGCTGATTATGCTAAACAATTTTATTTTTATTTATTTTTTATCAGTGCTTCCTACTTTTCCACATATCTTTCTTGGACGACATAGAGCATCTGGTTTTATATCTTGTTCCCTATTTGTAGGAATTTCAAGTGTTTCAACTAACACTACGTCCAACATGATAAACATGAGTTTGTCACTGATCCATGTTGAATAGCTAACAAATGTGCTTCAGCTATCCAACCGGAAGTGAAAACACTACCCACACTATGCAATTAGGGATGAGGTGAGGGACACGCTAATGTTAAGGGTAGCATAGTGATGGTTAAATGACATGTCATCCCCTGTGTTTTTAATAGACAATATTTTAAATCGTACATTGTGGTTTCATATTCTCCCCTTGAACAAGAACAGTCGCTACAATCGGGCCGCGCCAACAGACTGCGCGTGACCATCTGTCATCTTCCCGCCAGTGCGCGCCCGTGTTAATTAGCGGAGGTGTTGAGCGCGCCAGCCATCCTCATTAAGATTTCAGTCCCTCCCTCCCGTGTTTCAGGACACAGCTGCACACCAAGTACTAAAGCAGTCGGGCTCCAAAATGATGAAAAATGAAATATTAATACATCGTCTGCTTCTCCTTATGAAAGCGCCAGACTCGGCGTAACGAGTAGATCAGTTATATTTTCAGATGCGCATTGTTCTTTACTTCTCGCACAGACCAAATCAAGTTCTAATCATCACTGAGTGTGTGGATGTCTACCCAAAAATTCCTTATTGCACTAATTATGTGGAAGCCTTCATTCAATAATAATAATAAAAAAAGGCAAGAAAGATCTTGCTGTGTTTCCTGAATAAAACCTCTTCTTCACTATTGGATGAATTATTCAGAGTAATGCGGCCTGCTCTAAGAAAGGCCTACGATTATCTCTGGAGTTCTGAAAGCTGGTCTCGGAAGCAAAACTTAACATCAAAATGGGTGAATTTAATTCGATTAAATTAATGAATTACATTAAATGACATTAAATGAAATGTAATAACTTTCATTTTAATTTTACTGATGCTCCATTATGTCACTAACTTTGCCAGCATAAAAAACAACAAAAAGGTAACAGAGGAAGATTAATGAGCCAGCCACAATTCTCTCCTGTACGGGATGAGTCCTGTCACCAACACTACATAGGACGCTGGGGAATTAGAAACAGATCCTGCAACCCACACAACTCCAAATAATTCATACATATTCATGCGAAATCTAAAACACTTCAGTTTGCGTCTGCACAGTTTTCTACTTATGAAGCCCTCACATGGTGCAAAAAATAAACCTCTGAAATGATGAATGACAACCTCATTCTGTCAGTTCAGAAATTTCCCTCCTCTCCTGCAACAAATATGATTGATTCAGCTAATAGAAACGGTTCTTTGTGTTAATGTAACAACACATTAAGGTTATGAAATGAAACATATCTCTACATAACCATCAAGAATTCACAGGGAATTGCAAGCACTAGTAGGGTGGATTAACACAGTGTTCGCTTGGCAGATTGTTTACACCATGATAGTTTGTGCATTTCTCCGAGAGACCTTCTTGTTCAAATCTTGTTCAGAGTGTCCATCTGAACGTTTGTCTCGAATGAACGAGCTGCCTTGTCTTCGCGCGGCTCTTTTGAGGTGGAAACCCGAAGCGTTGGACTGACTCGAGCTGACCAGAGTCTCATCGAAAAGATTTATCTCGCTCATGAGCCATCCACATTCCCCGTGACAGGACAAACACCCCGGCGCCCTGCCAACAGCGTAAAAATCACTTTCCGAAAGAGGCATTTAGCCTCGACAGATACATTAACAGGCAGCGGTCCCGTGTCACCCCATCAATCTGCAGCTTGTTGGGGACTCGCCACAATCCCAGGGCCCCACGCAGATCGCCAAGCCCAGCAGGAGCGTCTCTCCCCTGGGCCGTGTCCCAAATGCTGCTCCACTCCTTCCTGATAGGTCATGACTTCTCATGTAAACTGATGGGGTCTTTGGGTTAAATTTCCGCGGTCCTGGGAGGGGAGGCATTTTAAAGACACCAGGAAAAGGTCGAGACGTGGTGTTATGAATGGGTGTAACTTCTCAGATAGAAAGACATCTTAAACATTTATGAGTTTTATCAGTTATCAGTCAGCACCTAAATGAAACCTCGTGTGAATGGGATGGTGTTGAGAACTGATCCCCGTGTTGGTGTCATTGTGCCTGTAACAGAACAACGCTGGTATACAGGACAAAAGCAATGGAAAACTCAATCAGTGTAAGTAAATAGATAAACCTACACCCTGTTCTAGCATCAGGTTTACATTTAGAGCTGGAAGAGTGTTTAGTTGGAGTTGGAAGGCAGCAAGTCACAAGAGAGTTGTACACTGAAAGCAGAATATGTCAGTGTTCAATACCAGTCATCTAATTTCTCTTTTTCCTCCATATCGGCCAAAAGTACCCTTTAGGATCTATTTAGGATGTTCACAACACTTGATAGCCAGTTCCAAACAACAGTGCAGTTTCCTTTAATACAGTTTACAATAACGCAGTTTTCCTCCAGACGTGTATGTCTTACTAGGAAGTCATGAATATTGCATTACTTGCTTGCTTGCCTAATTACTTTTGCTTTAAATTAAACACCATCCAAATTATACACTGGACGTTTTGCCTAAAATTGGGTGTGCGTCATGGGTTTAACAGCATTATTACCAAAGTATGGTTTCAGGTCCCAAATTGTGACTTACTTATGTGATTGTTTTTCCTGGGACAGAGCCTAACGCTAATGAAACTAATTAAAGCAACAACGATTTAGGCCTCCCCAACCTTCTAAAAGCACCTAGTGAGCAACAAATGTGCCCCACTGTTCCCTGATTGTTTCCACAAGGAAGCGCTTTGTTTGGAAGAATGCGGCGCAGCGCGAGTGCAACTACGCAATCTACCGCCGACGGAGAGACGCAGGGGCAGGGAGGTTCACGCGGCGATCTGGACCCTGATGCGTCTCTTTAGACGTTGTACAATTACTTTTGACGAAAGGGAAGGTCTTGGTATGACTTCTCCCCTCTCTCTGACTCTCTCCAACAGCAATTTTCCACATGAACAGGCCGAGAAGAGGGCGAACCGAAACATGGCGTGCAAATCCTTGGGCCTTGATGAAGAGCAGCGGCCTTGCTGTTTAGCCCGAGTCGTTTTGATGGGTCACGCCTGTGACGAGGGTTCACGCGGGCTGCCGATGAGCTCTTGAGCGATGAGCTGTCAGCTCGAGTGTGCTGATGGACAGATAAGAGCTCGGAGCAGGTAGGCTCCACCAGGGGCCCTCATGGACCCTAGGCTAAAGTGACTTTGGCAGTTTGCCTCCGTTGATCAGCTCGGCGATACGCTGATTTATAAGCGGCCGTTTGGGATTGCTTTGAAGAGATATGAGGCATATGTTAGGGGCAATGCAAGGGCAGGAGGGATAAACAGTGTTTCTGGATCCGTGTTCGTAAAAAAAAAGAACTAAAAAAAATCTCAGTAGGGGCACTAATCTAGGGATCAGGTTCTTCCTCTGTTTTATCTGTGATCTGAGCCACATAAAATAGCTCCCAGATCAGCACAGCTTCTGAAATGCTTTATGAATTCCAGATCTGGTCTGGGAAGATAGGCTTAAGATCTCTTAATTTAAGGCCTCAGGGTTCGTCCCACGCATCATGGATACCTACCGAACATCGACGAGATCTAAGCGCTGATAATAAACGGGAAAGAAATGGACTGGATAAGCTCAACTTTTGCTTCATTTTCCAAAAATTCTGTTTCAAAACGGTCATATTTCAAGTTAAATTGTGGTGCAGTTGCACGCACACACACTCTCCAGCGCCCGCTCCCTCTTCTCATGCACACACTCACACAGATAGAAAGATATAGTGAAGATTTATGTGACAGTCAACTAATTGCGCGCTGCCATTTGTCTTGAGGAACCGTCACCTGATCTCCGCTCAAGCGGTTTAAAAAATTTTACCACAAGAACGAGCTAGACATACCAAATACAGCAGCCATTTAGTACATGCTTATTACAGTATTAACAAGGCTTTAAGATTACAAATCTAGGCTAAATGTTTTAGGTATTATAAATGAAGGATAACTGAATATATTGATGTTAAATGCTGTAATATGTAGCTTGAGTGCTGGACTGTCCCACGACTACACAGTTTATTGTTTTCTCTGCTCAAACACACCTCTTGCAGGGTTTGATAAGTGGGAAAAACCCTAAATGGTGCGATGATGGGGTACCCCTGGACTCTAACACTAACTGATCTTTAAAAATTCGGCTACTAAACCGTCTATGTCCTACAGGTGACCGAGACAGAGAGGGTGCTCCAGGAACAGAGACACTGTATGACCGTATTGCCCATAAATATCAGAGTGTATAACAGTATAAAGTGGTCCAACACCAACCCTATAATGTCTGTTTGAATTCTCAAAGTCCTGGTCAAGACAACTTGGTCTATCAAATGCTTATTCTACACTTTCTCTCAATTAAACTCGGAGCAAGTTCTGGAGTGGCTGTAGCAGTGGTTCCCAACTGTGGTCTTTGAGCGCAGCGTATTTTGTTTTTCTCCCTGCTCTAACACACCAGAGCCAACTAATCAGCTAAATAACAGGCCCTAATAGGCATGACCTTGTTCTGAAAAGTGCAGGGGACGAGGATGACGGGGGGAGGGGGAGAAATCAAGTATGCAAAACAAGTTTACAATGACAATCCTGTTATAAATAGTAGGCTACAATCATAAAACAGTACCCACACTCAGTAAAAACACAGCCGCATTGACCCCATGTCCAAGAGTCTTTTAATTAAATTCTCGGCCCGTGATCGCAGTAACGTACAACAGTTATCGTTCAGTGTTTTTGCGATATCCTTAAAGAAGACGCATTGCCTACCTTTCATTGCTGCAGGCTTACTTGAGATGTGTTGAGATGAGCAGTAGGCAGTGAACATTAATGCGTTCGCTTATCAGACGACAACGCACTTCAGAAATAAAATAAGAACTTCAATCATATTTTTTTTTGAAGCGTGCCGTTTATTATGCGGGTATGTTCCATTGCTTCAGTTGCTAATATGTCTTTCCTTACTTTCATTGTCTTTTTATTTTGCGTCGCTTAACGTTGCTTAAGAATGTCCTTTATTATGTAGGTATGTTGCCGTCATGTTGTGCGTGTCCCATTTGAACCGGTTGGTGCACATTTCTATTCTGTCCTATTAGTTTGGACACATTCTGGCATGCCGTAAAAGCAGTGGGGAAATATCTCCAGCATCCCCAGCGTAAATTACACCCACGACCATAGGTGTGTTATGCAGGGCCGGGGTACTCCAGGACCAAGGGTTGGGAACCATTGGGCTGTGGCATTCGTCTGGGCCTGACTGGAGGCTTTATGTCTAAATGATGTCTCAATATGATCATCATGCTCAGTCCACTAATCCATGTGGTATAAACATCAGGCACAGGGCGATGGCTATGTGCTGAAAGTCATGTTTGCACTTCCAGAGGCCTTCTCCAGCCCCCGAGCAGACATGGCGTTCCTGCACAATGTTTTCTTTGAGCTTGGCTGTTGCACAGGGATGTTTTTCCACGTGGGTGAATCGAATGGGAATGTGTGCAAAGACCTCTGCTTTAAATCATTGCGGCCTGCTCTCTTTTCTGTGTGTGTCTCCCTCCTTGTTCTCTCGTGAGATCAGGAATGTGGTGCACGCCCTGCACCTTCCCTCAGGGAGAAGCTTTTACGATTGAAACCTGACACCGTTTCTGTGTCACCGTAAGCAACAGCGCTGTAACTCACATCAAAGGCACCTCGGCGTCAAATCGCAGCGCAGCTGTAAATTCGCCTGTCACTCGCCGGCCAATCAGGGCGCGGCATTAAATCAGCGCTGTCACGCTGCCGGCCAATGGCAGAACGGCGGCGGTAAATCTGTCAGGCCAGGGTCTGTTAACGGGCAGCGCGGTGCAGACTGGGGGGATCCGCGGGGAGGGGGGCGGCAGGAATGAGAGAGATGGAAAAGAGAGATGGGGGGATGGGGGGAGAGAGAGAGAGAAGGGTAAAGGACAGAAAAAGGGCTAGAGGATGCCTGAGAGCGCTTATGTGGGCCACTAAATTGCAGTATTCATCTTTCTCCTGACTCTTTTTTTTTTTTTTTTTTTTTTTTGGTTGCCTACTCAAAAACCAACATCAGAATCAGAATCAGAAGAATCAGAATCAGAAGAATCAGAAGAATCAGAATCAGAAGAATCAGAATCAGAATAATCAGAATCAGAATCAGAAGAATCAGAATCAGAATAATCAGAATCAGAATAATCAGAATCAGAATCATCAAAATCAGAAGAATCAGAATCAGAAGAATCAGAAGAATCAGAAGAATCAGAATCAGAAGAATCAGAATCAGAATAATCAGAATCAGAATCAGAATCAGAATCAGAAGAATCAGAATCAGAAGAATCAGAATCAGAAGAATCAG
>JAOUQW010000016.1:14612484-14625744 GCA_028565825.1 Olivaichthys viedmensis
ATCAGAATAATCAGAATCAGAAGAATCAGAATCAGAAGAATCAGAATCAGAATAATCAGAATCAGAAGAATCAGAATAATCAGAATCAGAAGAATCAGAAGAATCAGAATAATCAGAAGAATCAGAATAATCAGAATCAGAAGAATCAGAATCAGAATAATCAGAATCAGAAGAATCAGAATCAGGTTTATTGCCAAGGAATTTGCTTTGGTATGTTGGTGCATAACAATAAACATAGAATGGAAATAAAATAAAAAAATAAAATAAAAAGCATAAGTACCATAAGAACATAAATATAGAGAAAAAAGTACAATAAAAATATAAAATATAAAAATGTGCAATGTACAATATATCTGTTTTTGAGATAACATGCAAATAAATCAAAGGAAAAAATCAAAGCTTGAAGCCAGTTAGCACTGAAAGTCTGAAAAGGACTTGGGAAAGGGAACACATGTCCGCCTTCAGGGCTGCATTTGGGATAAATAAGACTCTGGGGAAGGGGGGAAAAAAAGTCATAAAGCTTTATTGGTACGACTGCTATCGGGTGTCGTGTGTCTGCCACAATAGGGAATTATGGGAACGTTTCACTTAAGAAGTACATCACTAACTTTGATCTGCATTTAGATCCGGAGTGTAGATGAACTCTCTAGGCTACCTGTTGCAAGAGCTATTCATTCGATACACTGCGAATGATACAATGGCTCCAATCTTTATTTGGTATGAGGTCAATATATGGATCGTGGGTCAACAGTTTGGTGTGTAAACCCGTGCAACGGTCACACATCTCCACCCTGAAATGCATACACACACGGCAATGGCGGAACAAACTGCAAGAGTGGCCGCCAGATGTTCTCACACACACAATCAGACACGGCCGAGGACAGCGGCGTGTCTATGTAGCACAGCGGGACAGTCTGCATAATCAGAGGAGATCTCTGTTTCATCCTAAATCATACAGGGGGTTTTTCAAAATAGGAGGCTCCTTTCTTCAGCGGTTAGCAGTTGGGAGCTGAAGGCTCTCGACTTTGACTCCGCTGCCTGTTTTCAATAGGGTCCCTACACTGCCAAAGGTGATGACTAATAGTGCAGGCAAATCGAAAAATAGAAATATCCAAACAGGCTTTTGGACATATCCAACAGGCAGGCTGATGGATGTGGCATACCTTCGGTTGGATTTATGTGCTTTTCGAAAGTCAAGTCAGGAGACATGATAATAAGGCCCACTCTTATGCTGAGATCTAGCCGGAGGAATAACGTCATCTCGAAAACATAATATGTTATTGTACAGAGACACCACATCATTGCACTGTCAAGCAATTTGTCAAAAAACAAAACAAAACTACAATCTGTGGATGAGAACTGAAACGTCTTGGCCACTACTTGCACTGCCATCACTGAAGTAAATGTGATAATCCACAAAAATGTCTTCTAAGGATTTTAATTGTCTTTGTTATCAAAATGGCAAAATAAAAAGGCTGCTGTGTACAGAGCAAAATGGCTGTGTGAGTTATAGGCGAGGCTGAGAAAAGCTGCGGCACTGCTTGTTGTTTTTGGTCGCCTCAGCCTCCGAGCTGAAATTATTTTTTTATTCGATAGGAATCCGTAAATGGGCCCAGTGAGGGTGTGAGCTGCCGTAAAGCATGTCAGGTTGTGCAGGGACGGCGTGTGCGTGTGTGTGTGTGTGTGTGTGCGTGTGTGTGTGTGTGTGTGTGTGTGTGCCTGCCTGTGTGTGTGTGTGTGTAGCTCAGCAGTGGGACGAGTGAAACAGCCTCTGGCATCCTTGTGTACGTCCACATCTTGCTCTCCCCCTCTATCCAAGCCGTTCCTCATTCTAGCCTCTATTTCCACGCACTAAATTTGCTTATACCATAGGCAGAAGGTAACCTGCTCCCATTTCTCGCAGTCTTGCTGTTTGAGCAGCTTCACCCATGGACCGGCATGCAAGGGCTCAATTAGGATGATCCATTACGATAATTGTTCTGAAATCCTGCACACTTCTGAACGTTCTCTGGATTTAGGCTGATCTCCATACACTTAAACACTCATTTAAGCTTGCTCATGACTGTAACCTGTTGACCATGACTCACATGTACCTACTGGCGCACGAGCACACACATGCACACACACACACACACATACACTCTATGCATCTATCAATTACAGGCCACAAGCCCACATGTATTTGACAACTTTATGGCATGTTATGTACAATGTGTCAAGCTGTGGTGTTTTATACCATTATACTCGTTCCTGTATAATTAATCTAAATTGCCTTTTTGGCTTTTTTATGGCAGCACCGCTGTAATTAGCAGATGAAAGCGAGTAGCCGAATGCCTGTAGGTGCCATCAGGTGGCACAGCCTATCCAATCCCTTTGTTCCTACTTTGCTCTAGGATTTTACCGAGCCATACAGGGTTTAATTTGTGGCACTACAAAGAAAAAAAGAGAGAGGAAAATCAGTTCTGCGAATACAATGACACCAATTTCACACAGGGGAGATTTTAATGTAGAAAGATAGAGGCGTGGCCAAATAGGTGGCACTTACCACCCTTGAAATAAGCCTTAGCACAGCAACTCTGACCTCAAATTACATCTCGGAGAGAGGTCTATTATTGCAATGCAATCAATGCTGACTTAGTATTAGAAACTATAAAGCAACTATTAAGCCAAAACAATAATTTCCTCATATGACAATTCATGTTGCAAATCAGATATTCTGCAAATGCAACCTTCTCCCCAAACATGATCAGGTGATGCCACCCCTTGGTGTGATCTTGCTCCCCATTGCCACGCCATATTTAAATCTGATCACTATGAATAAACTCTACATGGACGTGGAACAATAATCCTGGATATGAAAAGTGGATTCTCATATCGGTACTAAACATATCTGCTGTATTCAGTGGCGTAACTAGGCTCTTATGGGCCCCCCATACCAAAATGACTTATAATGACTAAAATTACCTTGGATTACCTGTTTGGTTTATATTTTTATTTTTATATTTTTATATATTTTTTTATATATTATTTGAGCAGTCATTTTGTTCTTTTAAGATTTTAGAAGTATAAATAATGAATATATGATGCTGCAAGTTGCGAAGGATCAGTTTGAAAATGGCTACATGCATTATGAATAAGAGAGAGATAAACTGACAGTAGGGCTGATTTCCAGATACGATCGGGGTTGATAATGTATGTTGTTAAATTATCGGATCTGCTTTATGAGCCATAGGTAAGTACTGACATATAAGGGGCCCAAAGACGTCAACAGGCCGATCGCCACGGGCCCCTGGCTGTACTTACACATCAAAATCCTACATGTCTCAGTAATCAGTAATCAACAGTGCAATACCTAAAGCTTTACCATGCTCAACAGTGGAGTTAACGTCCACCAAATACACCATACTTGGCGTCAAAAGTCCTGCTCATAGCTGCAGCAGTGGCCCACTTCTATCCAGCACTAAATCACCTCCTTATGAAGGAGCTACTCCACTTAATCGGTGGAGGAAATTAAGTGCTGAAGGCTCCATCATGTTTTGCAATAAAGCGCCGCTTGCTCTTCAAAAAGCCTCTACACCTCTAAGCCTCAGGACTTCACCAGCAGCAAAGATAAAGGCATACTCTGCACCTCTTTCATATGGATCCCAGGTTATTATTAAAGACTGATCTGAAGAAGGATGACTATAAAAGTGAAAGTGAGGCCAGAACAGGGAACAGTACATTAAAAACCAAACACACGGGAGTCGTCCTGTCTGAACGTGCTCTGGCCTAAAGCTTCTCTCAATAAACATCAAGCACAACAAGGAACTCATAATACCCTTAGGAGCTGTTTCGGGATCTGGGTGAACGCTGTTAGCTTACAGGAAAAGACAGGACAGCAGGAGTGAACGCTGATCTGAGAACAGAGGCCAGAGATAGTCCTCGGCCTATTGTTGCAGGTATTTGCATGATGTCTGCTGACGGTCGAGGCCAGGCCGTTAATGGGGTCAGCTCTTCTGTACGAGTACATCAGCAAGAGTGGGCTTATGTCACCTCTAATCCCCATGTATACATCATCGCAGCATATCCATAAAGCACTGCTTGTCTGCTCTCCCATTTCTCCAGGGACGAGCTCTCATTTGCATGAAAAAAGGGAGGGAAGGGGAAGACAATCCCAGCTGCTTTTTATATGACAGTTACATGCAGGACGGATACCCAGGAGATTTCAAGATGGGGTAGAATTTAATTAGACTCAAACTGCAGCAGTGTTTTTGTTGTTTTTTCTCTCTTCTCCAAAAACTCTAAATGAGGTTTATCTGCAAATATGTTCATACACAGGTCATGTATTTAATTATTAAAAAGGGCTATGTGATTATTTAAGGGGCCATACTGTATTCGTCGACAATTTGTCAGGCTCAGACAGGACTTTTGAATCCTAGTGCTAATTTAAATGGATTTTCAAGCTCGTGTCTCTGACTAGGTCATTTAACCCTGGCCTAGTCCCAAGTATGGAAATAAAAATAAATAAATAAATAAATAAATTCTAATACCACCATAAATATAACCCATTTAATTGTGCCCTAATGCCATAACAGGGGTGTATGTGCAAGGTGATGTCGTGTAATAAAAAAACATGTTTAATGAGTTTAATGCTGTGCCTTTGACTTGCCACCAGAAGATGGCGCTCTTATCTAGCTTGTGAATCCCTGTGCATTTTCTTGGCTCGAGTGTGTGACATAGTAGTTCTTATTCTGACAACATAAAGTGAGACTGCTATTAATGTATTGACTTTGTAAATTGGTAGCAGGAGGACACTAACAGGAAGTTAACTACATACTGTAGATAAATGACGGCAAACTGAAATAACGTCCAACAGAAGGGTGAAATGATGAAACAGTCGTTTTTATTGAAATCATAACATGGATCTGGAAACAGCAGGAAGGCTCGACCACTGGAATGTACATGAATCACATTTGTCGTTCACACAGCCTTCTGTACATTTGTGATATTTCTCACACGCACCAACAAAAACCAACCGGGATCGTATAATCAGAAAGTCCCTGGTACTTTTTCCTCTAAAAACAAAACAAAAGACAAACCAACAAACAAAAAACAGGTTCTTATTTGCGCTTTTCCTGAATTATTAAAAAGAACTCGTTCATGACGACGTCTTCATGCAAATATCCGCATCACTTTACAGAACAAATCAATCAAATCATCAATAAACAGAACAGGGTTTGCATAATTGCTTTAGGGCTCCATTTGTTGAACTGTGAGCTCCAAGTCCATCTTATCTTGAGGTGAAAAACACGTTTGGAAATTTTTTTATTTAATTTTTTTCCTCTAGAGGACCTACAATTTCACAGCACAAAACTGGAAAAAAGAAATTCAAGAGTCAAAATGGGAAAGGCAAGAGTGATGAGAGGAGTGGCGATACATGCACCATTGTCTTTTCATCTTGGTGTAAAGATGCGAGACGGTTGAGATCTATCGTAGGAGAGACCACTTGATTTGCTCTTTAGCCGACTGCAGCACCTAGAGGGGAAAAATAAATAAATCAGTCAATAGGCAAATCATAAAAAAAATAAAAATAGGATACTTGATACAGAATATAGGATAAACAGTAAATAGAAAATAGACTTTTCTTTTCAAATGTCCATAGGTCAAGTAATTAAAGCAGTTAAAGTAGCCCTGTGTCATTTGTGTCCAAGAAACTACTAAAAATGGTGTAAGAACATCTCTACACCTTTAGCCTTATTAAAAATGCCAGAATCTATGAATATGCATGTTTATGCAAATTAGAAAAAAGCCTCCCGTGCGCTCCTGCCATCCTAAATAGCACACTGCTCGGTAACTGCTAGTAAACTAGCTCACGTTTGTCACAAGTAGAAACAAGTGGGATTTCAGTACCACAGTATCAATTTGCATTGTCTTATTCGCAGCGATTTATTTAACAGTAGCCAGACTTGTCAAAATATACCATAACAATCACGATTCTTTTGCCACTAATCATTCATTCAATACTTTAATTGCCATATCAGGTCAGAGCTTGACTGAGAGGAATTTGTT
Source organism: Olivaichthys viedmensis (assembly GCA_028565825.1). Lineage (NCBI taxonomy): Eukaryota > Metazoa > Chordata > Actinopteri > Siluriformes > Diplomystidae > Olivaichthys > Olivaichthys viedmensis. Next base: position 14,618,533 of record JAOUQW010000016.1, read on the forward strand.
TCAGTGCTGCTCAACACAACATAAATAAAGACAAAGTACAGTTAATACAGCATTAGGGCTGGGCGGTCACGACCAAAATATCATATCACGATATTTCTTACATTATTGAAGGTGTTACGGTATTTTTACGGTATTTCATTTTCCAAAGCAACTTACATGAGGAATGCATCACTTAAGGACAGCAATTATTGAGTTTACGAAGAACACAGATCAATCATAATGCAGTATTATTTATAATTGTCAGGATTTTTATTACACTGAACCAAGGGAAACAACGAAGCATTCAATTTAAAAAAAAAAGAAACAATAGCAACCTCTGGAACCTGCAAATCTCCAAGTTTACAATGAAGAAACTTTCAAGTAAGCCTTAATATAAAAGTTAAGTGCAAATTCAAATCTTTTCACTTTTTAAATAAATAAATAAAAACGTCTATGAAATTGTTCGCATCAAGTGTTACGCAGCAAATTCTTTCATACTTTTATAATGGGCAACTTTTGACATGTAATGGAAAAATACCATCCATGCAAAAACGCATACCTTTACGTGAATCAGTACTGGTTTACCTAAAAAAAAAAAAAAAAAGATATACCACCCAGCCCTATATGGCATACATAAAAATAAATTAAAAAAACCTCATAATAGCATATATAAAACAAGCTCAAATACCTCCCCATACCTTAAAAAAACAACAACCCACAACAACAAAAAGGAGTAAAATCCCAAATTAAGAAAACACACACACAAAAAATCTGTCATGGTAACCATTACAGTAAATAAAGACAGATATTTGAATATATTAAAATAAATAAATATATAAACAACTAAGAATCATGATGTAATAATGAGGAGTGAAGAAGTCTTAACAGCAGAGGGCTAAATACTATAACGAAAACGAGATGTTCGGCATGAGATGCTGTGTAACCTTTTGCCCGAAGGTAGCAATTTAAAAAGAGACCGTGCTGGGTGAGCCATATCTGCAAAACAATTTTTTGCCTTTCTTTCCATTCTGCTGGTGTATATAGAGGCGATAGATGGAATTCCGCATCCAATTATTTTAGAGGCTGTACGTGTAACCTTCTCTGCCTGCTCTCTCTTGTGTGCTGTTGTTACATTACCTGACAGTTATGGACTAGCATTAGTTTGCAGGCATGTTCTGTGGCAAAAAGTTTCAGCGTACCACGCCATCCTCTAATAATTTGCATCTCGGACGTGGTAGCTTCGAGACGTTAACCTTATTTCATGAGATTATAAACTGAAGTGCTGAGAACGTCTCGGTTTGAAATGGAAACATGTGAATTTCGCTCCGTGTTAACACATTTGATAGAACACCATTCTATATAATCAAAATCAGCCATCCAAGAGAAGTTAAGCATATCAAAAGAAATCCAAGTTTTTTGAGTGCAGAGGGGAAATCCAATTTTTAACCCCCAGAATCAGGCTGTTTGTGTGATAAGTGTGTCGTGCCCTACACCCTCATCACTAAACACAGATCCTCAACAATCCTTCCTCTATAGAGCCATGCTGAAACCACTAACTGATTCTTAACACCATTGATCCAATGTTGCGCTATTAAAGCATTCGGATTTTTTTAGTACGGCATCATTAGTCAATCATTTATCACCGTGCCGACGTTGAGCCTTCACAACTGAAAGATTCACCCTGCGCCGTCAAAGACCTCTTTTCACATCACCTCCGACCAAAAACTAACACACCAAGCAGTTAAAAGGAGAGCGGCCATTAAACACAAACCTTTTACAACACGAACTCGAGAAAGCAGAGAACGTCACACACACACACACACACACACACACACACTTTAGGTGAAACCTGACGCTTGAGTAATGCATGTGCAGGGAAATATCCAGGAATTAATTCATCATCTTAATTCGAGGAAAGGCGAGGCAAAGCATAACCATAAAGCAGGAGGATGAGGAGCGGCATTAATCAGCGGCGCGGGAGGGATGCCGGCAGTCTGTCACGGGCCTCTTAAATGAGACCATCAATCAGGCGACGGGAAGCCGCCGCTGCCAGACAGCCGCCAATAATTAGCCATCATGCTTTACATGTGGCAGAAGCAGGGGGAGCTTGCATGCTCCGAAACCTCAGAGCGGCTAAACGGACCACCGCAGACTCATTTTATAAATGGAGACACGCGCGGAGAGGTTCGCGCCACGGCAAACAACGGTTAGTCTTGGTTACAATGAGACAACAGGAGAGCAAGAGAGCAGGGTTGAGAGATAAGCAGACAGACCTAAAAAATAGCAGGAGATGGAGAGACAGCGAGAGTGCAAAAGAGAGACAGCAGGAGACAGAGAGACAGAAAGCGTAGAGGCTGGAGAGTCTCCTTACCTGAGTGACTGTCTGTTCCGTCAGAGGCACGTCGTCGCCCTGTAGGAGGCGAGAGAAGATGAGCGATGGCATTCAGCAGCCTTCAACATGTTGTCTATTCATTCCTCACTTCAATCATGCCAAATTATTTACTGAACACTGAATCTACTACTAAATGTAATAGTGTACAATATGCCAATACTGTTTTAAATGGAACAAAATGTGAATTTAGCTCCGTGTTAATAAATTTGATCGAACACCATTCTATATACTCAAAATCAGCCCTCCAAGAGAAGTTAACTATATTTTTAATCCCCTAAATCAGGCCGTTTATGTTATAAGAGGGTGTTGGGCGTCTATTCGTTCTTCACTTCAATCATGCCAACTTATTTCCTGAAGACTACTAATAAATGTAATCGTAACACCATCATTAATGGGGGTTTCCTGTTTTTATCCAAATTTTTAATTTGCGCTTAAGAAGTAAAACGGCTTCTATACTGTGCTGAAGTGCAAAAGTGGAAAGAGGAGATATGATAAAAAGGTGATGGAAACATTTTAAAAAATAAATTACGATGTAGCAAGTGTGTGTTCCAGGCTCTCCATGGCTCCAAAACCGCATGCTACCGTACTTTTATGCATGTCAAAATAGCACCTCTGGTAACGCACATGATTATTTTCATTAAATTATTATTTTATAAATTATATAAATTAAAGATTAAATTATTATTTATAATTTAATTTGCTTATATGTTCAGTATTGATAAATGGATGGGCATTTTTACACTTCCGTTATGCGTACATAATAAAAGTGGATGAAAGTCAACAGAAAAGACAATAAAATTGTTAATTGTAATTATGTGTCTGACAATTAATCGTCAGCCCAAATGTTATACTCGTAACAGGCCTAGTAACTGTTGTAACACATGGTCGCATGCTATTTTGATATACTGTACTAGTGAACAGCAGTATGGCGGTTTTGGATGTAGAGAGCTCCCTTTTGATAATGTAATGCTGAATATTTGCATAAAAATTGGCATTTTCTTTAGTCACGTTTTTTGGAAGTACACTTAAAATTTGCTTCACATTTGTATAGCAGCCCAATACAAGTGCAACAGAAACCAAATATAAAACATCAGTATAAGGGCGCATAAGTGCGCAGGAACAGGACAGAAGCATGCGTCAGGAAGAGAGAGTGGGATTATGATAGTTACCCTCAGAGCCACTCGGTGCACCACCTGCTGTGGGTCACTCTCCAGGATGACACTGTGGGGAAACATTAAGCACAGATGAGTTACAGCGCTCATATTCACCCACAGAGTAGAGCAGTGATCGATGCGACAGTAACAGGACACAGCCTGGAGAAAAACCTAACATAAAGCCCTTACATACCATTTATAATAACTTTCCATGTTTTCATTAAATGCTTAATGTAGGACGATGCCTCTTCAGGGCAAGCACGTGCCGACCATAACACTATCGATTTATTTGATCTGTACAGTGCTGAAGTGTAAAATTGCCAATCAGAATAACAGGCCGTAATACATTTCTAACATAAAATGTTTTGAAAACCATTCATGTCTCTCGTGATTCGTAACTCTAAAGCACTGTTCTGCAGTATGCATACTCAACACTCAATTAAATATTTATAAGAGTCTGTAATGTTTTTAATTAGGGATGCACCGATCCGATACAGAGCATCAGCGCCTGAAACGCTGGATCAGTGTCGGATCGGATTTGACACATTTTCCGACGTATTTTAATGGCATGAACATTTGGGTTGTTGAAAGACACGACAGATCGTGCACATGAACACAGGACACAACTTGTCGCCATTGCGCCTCTGATGTTACATATAACCTGCAGAAGCTTGCAGGGAGTTGCATTACTTGTGAGGATGTCAGTTTTCGATCAGTATCAGCCAATACTCAAGAGTTCTAATATCCGTATGTTATCGAAAGTGGAAAAAATGGGATCGGTGCATTCCTATTTTTAATTTCTAATTTTTTACTTTTGTAAACGCCCTGCTACTAAGGGATCAACGAACACAAACCAATCAAAACCTTTCTGAACACCTGAGCATACTTTCCTTACATCCCTGTACACCAAGTGGAAGCATTTTTTTCTCTTTCCTTTTTATTTGGCTTGTCCATTCCACCTTTTTATTACTTGCCGATCAATTCTGATTGCTAAGAGCAGACACGTACCCTCCATCTACAATTTCATCGACAGCTAAGAAAAGACCCTCCATATTTTCGAGTAAGGCTCTTTTCTCCACATTTTTCCTAAAAAAACATGAGAGAAAAAGCATTAAAGGTAAGCTGGGCAAAGTTAATGTTACACAATGTGCTGAGAGTTATCATTCTTTCTTACCTCAACATTTGACTTAGGGAGTCAAAAAGACAGTTCAACACTGACATGAGCATTAACTGTAGAGACATAAATGAACAGAAAGTGGATGAAACTCATAACTAGATAGTCAATAAGCTTTAGCCGAGAGAATCAAGCTTCAGAAATTACCTCATTTTCGTGTGAGCTGCCGATTACATAGAAATACAGATCTATGTTGCTCTTGTAAACGACAGTAAGGCCTTCGAGCAAAGCGATTTCACCTGTTATAAGGACCATGACAATTTTATTGGTAGGGCACACAGAATATAAACCCTAATACAGCATTATAGTAAGAACTGAACCACAGCCGAGAAAGTATTAGAAAAAGTAGGTAAACATGCATAAAAAAAAAAACGACTTACTGTCTGTTCTGTGTGTCTTGTTGAAGATGTTCTTCTCGAAGGCTTTTTGCTCTTTAACTGTAGGGTACGTGTCATCATAATACTGAAAGAGATATAAATCAGATTACGAGACAACCCACAAATATCCAAGAATTTGCTAATAGTCGGTGACTGTGATCGCAATTAGATTCAGATTGTTCAAACCAGTCACATCTTTACCAATTCACAAATTGAAATTAAGGCCGGGGTTATACTCGAGCATCATTGATCAGATACTCGCTTCCGTAACTTTCGTATATCTGGAAGATTAAAAACCCAGTCCACTAGGGGGCGGGTCAGAGCCGAAACATCGCCAGCATCGGACCACTTCCTGATTTTGCACAAGGAAGTAAACAGTGAAGATGGCGGGAGTTGAGGAGGCTATTATAATGTGTATCTTTAGAAAATGACAGAAACAGTGGCGCCAATGTAGACGGCCATTAAACCAATCTCCTCGCGAAAACCGAGTTTATTTCTCTCGTCCGACCGATCGGCACGTTGTTTCACTATACTGCCCCCGCTGTTTACGCTGGTATTGCACCACAAACATGCGCTGCGCTAATTTTTTTGGGACGTGCACAACTGACGTGCCGAATGAACGCAGGATACGTATGGTGGCCATCTTGTGTATACGTAGTTAACAGCAAGTATAACCACGGCCTAAAGGTGGCTACATAAAGATAAATTAATACCAACTTACAGGAACACACCAACGTTTCCCCCCCCCAACCTCTCCCCTATCCCCCGCATCTGTAGCGCATGTGCAATAATTTCGACAAGCTTCCCTGTACTGACAAAAGAGCAGAGAAAATTGTTTACTTAAAACTCACTTATGATGGTCATTAATGAGTCTAAGGGCAGTTGTTGGGGCATTCAGTAAACGTTTATGTGAAACACGTATTTTTGGAGAATGTTTTCAACTTTTCGTTCGAAGGTATTTGGAAATTCAGCTCTAAATCTGTGTAATTCGTCCTTTCAGAGATGGGACTACTTTTTCAGAGGGAAACATATTTTAAATGTTTATTGACTGCCCCAACAACTGCCCTGACAATTCCACGATAAGTGAGTTTTGAGTAAACAGATTTTCTGTTCTTTTCTCAGTACACGAAAACGTCAAAAGGGAAATGTTTTCTAAGACAAACATCTTGCTGGTAAAGAGATTTGGGTTCTGGGCTCTTTATCAATTCATAAAAAAAAGAAATTCTACAAGAGTGCAATGGCCAAGGAAGCTGCAGATCATGGTGTAAAACTTGTATCCTAAAAGACCACAGGCAAAATCAGTACCTTTGAGTCCAAGACAAAATAAAGGACGTAACAATAGGGCTGGCTGTTTAAATAGTGTTAGTTTTGGCTAATTGTACTGTGCCCATGCTAAGCAGCGCAAGTCGTGAAAAGGATGCAGCAAGTGTTATCCTAATTATATATAATTATATAAAATCTCAGAATGCTGTACTGCTTGTGATCTGTTGCTTTGCTGATGTAGCGGTGTGCACACTACAAGAGCGAGCGCAGACGAGGCCTGATAAAAAAAAAAAAAACATTGTCTAACGAAAACGAATGCGAGAACTTTACACGTGACTGCCAAAACAGAGTCTGAGCAACTTAGCCCTAGTTTTTTGTTTCTACACCCATTTGGATGGTGGCTGTAATTGGCAATATCGTGCGCCACCGGAAGACATGCATTTGTGTGTGTGTTTTTTGACATTTTTTATTTGTGGTAATGTTCTTGATCGTTATCACATCATGTAATAACTTAAACGAACTAGGTCTGAACATGCCCCCCGAGACTGCTGCGGTACAATGTGTACTATGCAAGAAGTCAGTGGAGGTTATGTTATTGAGTTTCTCACCTTGGCATAGAGCCTTTCTCCATCGTTGTCCATGATTAAGACGGCTTTCACGGTGTACAGCGAGGGCTCCTATGACAGCAGCAGGACACAAGCATGAGGGTTAATCATTAAGTGATTAGATCTACACTTACAGAGAGCAGCATGCCAAAAAGCAAAGGTTGCACAGATAGAATAGAGTAGAATAGAAAGCTCCTTTATTGTCACGTATACAAGTACAGTACAGTGAAATTGATTCTTCACATATCCCAGCATGTTGGTAAGCTGG
>JAOUQW010000016.1:14631289-14642341 GCA_028565825.1 Olivaichthys viedmensis
CCACAGTGGATCAAAACAACAGTGAAACATGCTGCTGGATTTTCAATGTGCTCTCAGACTTTTGGACCCCACTGTACTTTAATGCATTAATGCTTTATTGAGATGAAGAAGGCACTGGAATAACAATGGGAAACACCAATAAGCTTAATGTAATTAAGATCAATAAATAAAAATATAAATGTAACTGAATGAACCTTGTAGGCCAGGTTCTTTAAATAGCTCTTTCACCAAATAAACCCATCTCTCTTGAGTACCCCAATGAAACACTTTTCTAATTTTGGGTCACCATTGACTGATTTGACTTTTTCACAATGATTCACAGGCCTCAATGACAAGGGTCTTCTCCGAAATTACACATGATCCCATATGTTTTTCTCCCATTTTAATTTAACAGATCCTCCTACAGGCAGCCGTCATAATCAGGGTGGTCACCTCTTCTGGGAAGCACCACTGTGAAAACCAATCTCCAAAGGGATTTTCCCTGCATGCACTTCACATCTATTTACTACTCCAGCTACACTGACATCAGAGGCCTTTCACTCAGTGCATAGCCATTTTCGGTTACAAACACTGCTTTCAAGATCTGTTTAGAGACCTGTGGCAGGTTATTTGTCATGTCAAGCAAACCATGCATTACCCCCTGTTGACTTTGTCTCGTGCTCTCTTGTGCATGATTAAAGAATTACAGAGCAAAAGGGTTACAGGGGTTGCATTTCCATGCTATAAGCTCTCTTAAACTTTGTGTTAAATAAGTCTTTGCATTGAGATTCTTCATCAAAATCTATTGACAGCAGTAGAGTGTCTCACCAGAATGTTTCGCAATGGAGTACTGGGTTTTCACAAGTTTACCACAAAGTGTGTTTCGAAATAATCCTTTGTGTTGTAGAGGATACAATATGACTTGCCAACCTGTGTCTGGTGAAAAGATAAACCATTTTTCATTAAAGGTCTGAGGGTCAAAAGCCAAAAAAAGATTGAGAAGTATTTTTTTTTTTTTGTTTGTTTCATGTTGTTGCTGTTTTGTGTCTGTACGCACATTCTTTCAAAATTAGTATTCGCTCCCCATACGATGACTTAAGAACTCTCTGGATATGGCATATGAAATATATTCTATGCAGATTACATATTTCAAATCAGGCTAAAATCTGGTAAAATCTGATAAAACAGGATCTTGGACTAAATTGCATGGAGATTCTTAGTTGTACCTTGCATTGGTCTAAGCCATGCACGAAAAATAAGTGCCAAAAGCTTATCTTACGTTCACGTTTAAGAGATTCATAAGAGTTATGATGTTCATTATCGCTTCATGACATGGCCTATTCAATGTTGTCATATACAGTGCAGTCCATGAGTAACACACAGTGACACACTTCTGCTTCTGCAGCACGTAAGATTTGAAATGAAAGTGTCACCTTCAGTTTGAGAGCCCATATTGTTGTTCATTACCATTTCTTTTCTGAAATCAAGGCATTTTGTATTTGTAAGTAGAAATGAATGTTTTTGTATTCCTGGGCCTGCAAAAGCACCACAGATGGATACTTTTGCTATTTGCACAAAGCGAATGTTTCATTGATAAGAATGTATTCAATTTATTTTTTTGTGTTCTTCTTTGGTAGTTGCTATGAAATAAATGATTGATTAAGACTGCGCTTGGCTTCTGAGAACCTGGAGTTAAGTGGAATACATTTCAGAAGAATGTACAAACGTGTTACCTGGTAGAAGCCAAATGAGGAACCTGCACCCGCATACTTATTGCGTACAGTAGCTGTGTCTCAATAGGACTCAAGATAAAATGCACTGATAGTCTAAGGCCTTTCGAAATGGCTCGTCTTTATCTCTCCATGCACACTGTGTCCAGTAAGACCTCTTTGTAGTAAGGTGACTAAAGTCATGGCTCAACTTTTGAAGATGAGGTCCTGTCTTTGTGTGTGTGAGGGTGTGGTGAAGGCAGTGCAGTGTGTGTATGTGTGGCAGGAGAGGGAAAGAAGACAGAGGGAAGGGCGATGTTGGGTGACGGAAGCTCTGCCGAGTGCTGATAAGGACTTTACTAGGTGCTCGAGCTAACTGCTGTGGTTTCTGGCTTGAGAAGGGGAAGAGAGGGGCTGCCCGTACTATCACTCGGCCCCTCCGTCCTCCTCACATTGATGTGCACAATATCATACAGTGTGTACTCAAACCTAAACAGCATATATGGGAAGGACTCACTGTAAACACATACACACAGACATTTTTTTTTTTTTTTACATGAAAAGCAATGCATAGTAATGATAAATGCATAAAATGCACTTTTTACATTTTACATTGATATTTGGCAGTGGTGGCTCAGTGGTTAAGGCTCTGGGCTACCGATCGGAAGGTTGTGAGTTTAAATCCCAGCGCCGCCATGCTGCCACTGTTGGGCCCTTGATCAAGACCCTAAACCTTCTTCTGCTCAGCTCAATTTTAAGTCGCTTCGGTTACAAGCATCTGCCAAATGAGGTAAAGCAAATAAGTTAGAGTTAAACACTTTTATTAAGGCAACCCATAATAGATGGGAGATTGAATTGTGGTGGAAACATCTTCGTATTACATGTATTATCTTACACACTGAATTATTATTGCCTAGAAAATAAATGAAATGAACTTGAACACACATGCACATATTTTCCATTTTTCCCAGCAGAAGGCTAGGACGAACTTTCCCAACATGACCACAAACCAAGGAAACAAATGCTCTCATTGTAATTAGCTCGGAAAGGTTTTTTCCATGCATTCGAAAAAAACAAGCATGTTCAATCACATCTATTTGTAAAATCCTCTCTCAAGGCCACAGATATTTAGGTGCACCCAGCACCATTTACACAATCTACATAAAATGTGGGATTCTTAATATGATTTGCATGGAAGGATGAGGAATAGTTTGGCGGGGTCACTGCAAGGGTGTGTGAATTCCCGTGGTCAGCATTGGGTCGCGCAATGCAAAGGTTGCGAAACGGAGCGATCAGGCCACAGGGAATTTGTAGAGGAGAAAAGAAACATACGTACGGTACAATACAAAAGAGCAAGTTAGAATGTAATACAATGTTGTTGAAAAGACGAGTAAGAAACGAGGCAGGAGACCCCGTGACCTAAAGTAAGCCGGAGTGGGTGTTTAGCTTGGAATGAGCCGGATCCCAAACCACTGTGGTCGCTGTAATAGCAAGCTGGCTTTATGTGTGTGTTTGTAGGTGGGTGAGTAGGGTGGGTGGGTGCTAGGAATCGGGGCCTGGGAAGTCCCATCTCTCTGATTACTGGCAGGCACGCACGCCTATGAACGATGTCAGCCACCTACGTCCATCGTTGCGGTGTGTTAAAGCCACAATAAGAGATTTGTAAAGCTATTTCAGACTCAAATGTTATGGTACCAAATTTATATACTCCCACCAATTCCTCGGTGCTTACACATTCTAGAAGCCTCATTTTCCAAAATAGTGGAGAATTTATTTGCAAACAGTGAAAACCCTTGATTTTTTAAAATAATGTATTTATTTGTTTCATCAAATTATTTGGTTCTTGTATCTTGACTTTGGCCTATGAACGGCCCGGTTCTTTTATACAGAGCTTGTCCTATACACGAGGAGGGGAAAATATGTCCCCATATAGTTACTTCAGTGCTTCAAACATTTCAGTCTCAAAGCTTCCACTCTGCTGTTCCAAAATCTCTGATTGAACATATTAATGGGCTTCAGTTACAACATTTGGTGCGATTCGAAGCCACTGTTTCGAAGACTTAAAAATGCTGCACAGTGGTGTTATTGGCCAATGTGTATTTAAAAAAATCATATATATTTAGGGTCTTACAATATTTAATCAAGGGCCCGCTGTCAACACGGACAGAGTGGCCGTTCAGAGCTTAGCAGTGTCTAATGGCAGTGCAATTTTAGATGAAGTAACAAACCAATTGGCTGCTGCCTCCCTTATCCTATTTAAGTTCCACTTCAGCTACATGAGCAGTCTTTGGCATAAACAGACACCTTTGTGTGTAGCTAATGATTGTGGATGGCAGCACACCTGAATGCTCTTTAAGTGGTGTAATACAGCTGTCTCTGTCCACAGTGTTATTGAGAGGTCCGTAACATGATAAGGCAAACGGCTCGGTGGCACTGGTCAAATGAAATCAAGCCCTTCGAATGAACGACCGCAAATCGCATCCCACCCTACTTTTGCCACCAAACCGTTTTGTTTTGGGGGGGGGGGTTCAGTGCGAACTATAATTTTATCTTTGTGTGCTGGCACTGTAGGAAGAGGCCAAGGACTCAGACGGTCACTAGCTATGTAAAGACATGCTCTCTGTCCCCCCCACCTCCACTTTCGCTCCGTTTCGCGGCTGCCAGATATAGGAACAATGTGGCCTTTCTTACCTGTCAGAGGTGTACATTCCATCCGTACTAAACCAAGTCAGAAAGCAGGTCCCCCCCCCTTTCCCTTCTCCTTCTCCTTCCATCTTACCCCTTCTTCACACAGGCCCTCACAGCAGCACCAGATTTAGTTCCAGGTGCTTCAGCATGTGTTCTCTGTTCCTTAACCACATCCCCTCTTGGTGGCTTTTTCTCCACGGCATTACTTTAGGTAAGCTTCATTTTTTGATACCCCCTCCCAAACCACTGTATAAAATACATCTGTAAATATTTGACGGATTTACATGGATCACTTAATCACCATCATGAGAGCCTGCATGTCCCAGAGTCTTCATTTTGGACAGGGAAAAGGGTGTGGGGGGGGGGTGTGGGGCTAACAACTCTCTCTCTCTTGTGCATTCGTGACATAACTGTTTGTGGTTGTTTTGTGGGGAACATAAATTTCGGAGGTCAAAGTGTGAGAGTTGTGCTAAGGACACGAAGAGGGCAAAACTGTGTGGGAGCTTTACAGGAAAGCTGCTTACATCACCCACAGACCCATCCCATTTATGCAAGTGACAGCCAAAGCAGAAGAGAGAGAGAGAAAGAGAGAGTGAGAGTGAAAAAGAGAGAGAGAGAGACAGAGGTCGCTCACATGCACTCTTTAAGTTCAGAGCTATCAGTTAAAAAATGGAGAACAAAAATAATGGCTGATTCGTGAAGCTCTTTGTCTGCACTTCAGGTTCAACACTTGTGACTCGCAGGATAATATGATAGTACACGAGATTCTGCCTGAACTCATGGGTCCAACGAAATGCTACTAAGGTATGTTACCACTCCACTTCAGTTTAAATGCTATGCATACATACTGTAGTGATGTATATATTTTTAATTCGTTCTTAGCAGACACTTTTTTAACATGCATGGCAAGTCTTACTGCTTTAAATCACACGGCAAATAGGCATTTTCACTGTGCTTGTGTCATGCTGTGTATTTACTTTATGTATTTATTTTCTAATTGATTCATAAAGTGACACCGGTCTGGAACTATTCTTAGTTTTATCATACTTTTTGCAAACTGACTTAACAGTAAGACTTTTCTGCTTTTATAAAGGTTGTTCCATATTGTTTGATACTTTGACCACAAGGTAAAAGTCATATAGTATATTGTAACACAATAAGATCAGGTTTTCTGGACACAGCTGGTGCCAAGTCCTACACTGCAAAAGATTTTTGACTGGAGACGTCCATTATAGACAATATAATTTATTCCAAAAATAAGTTTAGAATCTTGGAAATTCGAATAAAAATCAAGAAATTGCGTATGGCCCACTGCATACATTTCTGACTTACTGACAGATGAAATGTTCTTTAGTGGAGATGGGTTCTGCTGTAGTTACCTTTATTGTGCATTTATGAGCAATATGAGCTATTGAATAAGTTCATGCAAGTGTTATGGCCTATGTATAGTGTACACTTTTCTTCATTATTGAACTCTCCCTTGTGTGAATTCTCATCTGTGCATGTTGCTAACCGGGACTTTTGTAGACATTTAGTAGCAATTTACCAGTCACTATACCATCTGGTACTTCTGTATGAGCTGGTGTATATGTGTGAGGGAATAGTATATCACAACTGATGTTGAAACAAGGCTGCTCTATGACAGTTGTCCCATCAAACCTTGGTGAAACCAGTCGACGGAAACCCACCGGACAAGGTGCTAAATGCAGGATGTAAAACTTTTAGTTTTACTATGTGCAACATAAGGGAGAAAGGTCTTCGTTGCATTTTGACGTCATACCCTCACCAATATGATCCTTAACAGTTTCACTGTTACTGTATTACAGAAATTATGACAAGTGACTCAGTCAAAAACAATGTGAACGATTTCTGGACTTTAAACTACAGAGGACTTACTATACTTATAGGATACTATAATATTAAAATGCCAGGTCGGCAGTATATTAAAATTTACTGTCAACATGCTTATAAAATGTTTTCCTGCGACTCTAGTGTCTGTGGTTAAGCCCCAGGGTAGGTTTTTTGTAGAGCAGCCTGGCTCCCAAAAGATTGCCTTATCAGGTCTTGACATTACTCCTCAAAAGCTCAGCTGATAGGCCGAATCCGACCCAACGGAACTCTGCACGCCATGGCCAACCATGACATTTAGTGAACGCGGGAAGAGCCACTGCCGTATCAAAAAATGTATATGTTTCTCTAATAATTAAGTAAACAAATTTGTTTATAGTTTCTTTACATTTGCCAATGTGTCTTCTTTCCAAGTAGAGTAGTGCCTGATGTTGATGTTAATTTTATTTTTACCTTACGAATGTCTCTGACAAACACTTTCTAAATATTTCCTGGTGTTGCTTCATATACTTCTGAAGTTTGAATATGGTAAAACAACTCTGAAACTGAATGATGAAGCTCTCGTTAAACAGTGGTAATATCAAAATGATTGCAAGACCTTTCAGAGTATGAGGTAACTCAAGCTAAGCTAAGTTCTAATGGAGCAAAAATAACTGTCCTCATACTTTAGTCTTTTCAATATATTTCATTATTCACAAAGAAGTATCAATGGTTTTCTTTTTTCCACGGTAATTTAAAATGAGTCTGGTTGTTTTTTTCCCCCCCGAAACTACTGCTTCTATAGTAAGATACTGTGAAAAAAAACAGAAGCATAAAACATGCTTAATGACGACATGTCCTCAGACTACACTCCTAGAAAATAAGGGTTAAATTTAGAACCATAATGGGTTCTTTGGTTTGTCCCTCTGGGGCAAACCTTAAAAGTTCTAAGTAGAACCATTTGGGAAGCAAAGAAACCTTGACTGTCCAAAAAAACCCCAAAAACCCTGAGGAACCCTTTTTTTTAAGAGTGTACTCTAAAAAGTCTGTTATCCCTCTGGGGGAACCCTTTTAAGGTTCAATGTAGAACCTCACAACTGAGTGATTCACTATCAGAACCCTCAACTATCTAAAATAAAACTCTTGAAGGGTACTTTCTTCTTCCTAAGAGTGTACCAGCGTCAGTTTCCAGGGTTCCTACAGCTGAGGAGGAGGAGGTATGACTTAGGAGTCTCTTCGTGAAGATTGAGCTGGATGGCACACGCCACAATCTACAAATTATATTCCCGATGCACCTCAGGGGAAATTGACTTCACTATCTCAAACTTTCACAACTGATTGCATTACTGAGTTTTCAGTCTACTGAAGTTTATCTAATCAATTTCTGTCTTGTATGTCCTGTGAAATCCTTGGATACACGCGCTTTACAAAAAAACCCCACCAAATATGAAAATGTTTTTCAAGAAAAACATTGAAATGATAAGTATTTGGTAAAAATACTCACTGTAACGTAACGATGACCTGATTAAAAACATTGTTTGTGGTGATCTTTATTTATTTTTTTACATAGTTTTTTAACTGTTTGCTGATTGTATATTCCAGAGAACGACGCTGAAGCCAGGAACTTTCCTGAATGTGTTCAACCGTAAATAGTGCTCTTCCCTTTAGTTTCAGTTGTGAGGTGAGTCATTACTGAGAGGTGTTTAATAATTCTTAATCATCCTAAATGACAGAATTTGAAAGTTGTTTATTAAAAAGGAGCTCATTAAAACAGCGTTTTATTACCAGCCTAATCATATACGCCTGATTCTTGCATTCAGATGTTCATGAAAGCCTCATTAATTGAATCAGGTCAGTTAGAAGTTTGTAAATAATTAGAACTGGACAATGTAAGGGACTGATATTAACAAAGCAGGCTTTTATCATAATACGTATATCAATGTGAAACAATGACACATCTCGGAAAAACTTTTTTGGGTTAAAATGAACATCTTGGTCTGTTGGTAAATTGACTTCATTGTAAAATAGTTTTGAAACGGTAAAAGTCACTTGCGTATTTGGCCTGCAGCATAAGTGTGTCATTTTCATTAAGTTAACAAATTAAATGTCTTATGCTTGTGTCCTCAGGGACCAGTGAACTCTAACAGACTTCATGGGGGAGTGTCAATGTCTACCACTCACAGAATCAGTGCGAGTGGCAGGTTCTGGCCCAATTACTCCCCTCAACAATCAGAGATGGACTTGACATGGCAGGAACTAATGGCCATCACAGAACTACAGGTTAGTCTGTGGCATGAAGATAGTTTGTTTTTTGTTCTTAAGGTCAGGGGGAAAAGATGACCAGGGACTGTCCACATCTATCAAACTGACCATTTTGTATTCAATTCCTGATTACACTTCGTAATCACTTTTTCAAAAGGGATCCATCTTAATAAAAAACCAAGCCCTATAACATTTAGCTAAAGCCAAATTCCCCCTAAATGCAGAGAGATTCTGTTAAGATGTGCAACAATAGGCCAATTGAGTGACGCAAGGATAAAGAGAGATAGAACAGGGGTGAGTGCAGTAGGTTGCCAGCAGCCCCCTGCACAGCACAATGGCCATCTGTTTCGATCTGAAACCCGAGCAGGCCTAAGCGAGCCCTGCATAAGCTACGGGTGGCACATTCGTGCAGGTGGGCTGATGTTGTGATCTGTAACCTGCAGGCAACTTCTGAAAAGGTCCCCTGGTTCTTAGCCAGTCCCCTTTTATTCCACAGCAAAAACTTAAAAAGAATGACTTCTAAATTCAAGTACACGTATGACAGGACAAGCTTGGAATAGCCTCTGCCAAGTATTGCTATAAGGAACCATGTAGGAAAAACCAGAGTAATGATATTAACAATGAAATGTTTTGTCTTTGTATTGTAGGAATTTGAGGTACCCAATGAGAATCTATTTGAGGCTATTCCCCATCTCTCCATGGAGCCCATGGTGCATTATGGAAGTTTTGGAATGACCGTGGCAGAACCCAACCTACCCCCCTGTCAGCCAAGCCCTGCTGCTGCTGCTTTTGAAGGGTATGCTGATGCAATGTCGCCCTACCAACGCCTGAACACGCACATGGAGATGCACTACGGACATGGCGGGGGCCAGGCAACATCCAGATTACCACCAAATGCACCATCTATTCAACCCCCACTCATGAGCCGCTTGGATCCCATGAATATGACAAACACCAGTCAGGGACCAGGGAAAAATGTCTGCGGACACCCAACAGATGATCTGGAGTCGGACTCTGGTCTGTCTTTGGGTTCAAGCCCCGCACTTGCCTCTCCTGAGAACGAAGTCCATGGGGCGCCCACGTATTTACCCCAAGATGTAAGCCTTGGCTATACTAATGGTGACGTAGAGAGCATTGGGGACCAACACCACATGAGGCCAAATGCTTCTGTGGATTACTCGCACACTTTTAGCTCCTATTCTGGACATTCCTACTTTCCAGTTGCACCAAACCTACAACATGCACAGCATCATGTGCCCCATTCCCATCAGCACATAACAGCCATGAAACAGCAGCTTTTGCCTGGGACTCTGCATGACCCACATGCAAATCTCTCAAACGCACAGAGAGCAATCCCTTTCCAGTCCCCCCACCCCAAAACAAGAGAGGTTAGGGCCTCCGGTCCGCTCACTAGGGACGAGCGACGAGCACTCACACTCCAAATCCCCTTCCCGCTGAGCAAGATAGTCAACTTGCCTGTAGACGACTTCAACGAGCTGCTGAGCAGACACGCACTGAACGACGCTCAGCTCTCACTCGTGCGGGACATCCGGCGTCGCGGCAAGAACAAGGTGGCAGCGCAGAACTGCCGGAAGAGGAAGCTGGAGAACATTGTGCACCTGGAGCACGAGCTAGGCCAGCTGAGGGCCCGTCGGGAACATCTAGCACGAGAGCGGCTTGAGTTCCAGCAAAACCTTTCGGTGCTCAAGTGCCGTCTCTCTGAGCTTTACGCCAATGTTTTCTCCCAGTTACGGGATGAGGAAGGACACCCGTACTCGCTGGAGGACTACTCGCTCCAACAAACTAACGATGGTACCGTTTACCTCATGCAACGGAACACCTTGCTGGAGGGAGAATGAACGAGGTCCTTTCAATAATGACTAATTACATGTATGATTGCATGGTTAAAAGTGGAGGTCCCAAAAAATGTTAGCTATGCTAAAGACATTATGGGTCAGTGATTTAGCCAACCCAACATCAACCTCAGGGCCACAACCAAAGACTGCAGAGCAGGCAGGCTACTTTCACCAAATCAAAAAAGTGGTCCCACTCATGTGACTAGGTACATCTTACAAAGCATTAACTAAAAAGAAAGAGGCACACATTTCTCCACATTAAAAAGTTTTATTTACACAGTAAAAAAAGTTTATGTATATAATAAAGTTCCACATTTCAGCATCAGATCTTTGGTCCTAAAACAGACAATAAAAAAAAAAAAAGGTAGTCATGTTAATAAATGCATTTCATGCATCACACTGGAGGAAAAGACATAACATTACCTTCACAGTGCCTGAGGAAAACAGGCAAAAAACATCCATTCTGGATCAGTAATGCTTTGCATCAAATTCCTAGAAGGTAAAGACCAAAAAACGTAGCCAGTCAATACAATACACAGACGACAAGATTGCATGCATTAATCTCAAGGGACAGAATCGAACTACATTATTAAGCATCGTTTGTATCTGTTCATACATCACTCTGCAGTTACTTTCCTGTAATTAGGACACTCTATGCAAAATTCAGAATACTGTACTGCATCTACAATGAATAAAGTGAGTTGTGTCCAGTGGTAATGTTGAAATCTGTT
>JAOUQW010000016.1:14689980-14702784 GCA_028565825.1 Olivaichthys viedmensis
GTGTCTGTCCATGAGATTGTCTTTCCCCTCACCTTTCTTTATGCCACTTTGCTTTTCTCTTTCCGTGCCCCCTGTCTTCCCTCCATGCACTCCCCCACCTCCCTCCCTCCCTCCCTCCACACCCCCCACCTCTCTGATGATGGATGGACAGCTTGTGTATTTCCAATCTGCCATCTCTCCTGATGCGGTTAGGGGCTTGGATGCTGCTGCAGGCGGGAGAGGGAGAGAGGGATGAAGGGAGGGGTGGGGAGCGGAGCGAGGCGAGGCGAGGACGGGGTGATGCAAAGGACACGATATCTGGAAAACGAGCAAATGAAAAAGAATGCGACGACAGTGGCGGTGCTTTGAGAGAGCCAGAGCACGTGCTGCACAATCAAACATGTAGTGCTGCGCATGTAATCATTATTGCAAAATGAAATTCATATTGTTAGGTGTTTTGGAAATAATGTTGTTGTTTTTTCAAGTGAAAAAATAAATAAATCACTTTATTTCAAATTATTGTACACTACTAATTCACATTACACATTCATTATTCATTATGTCAATATTATCAAAAGCAAAACACCACCTAAGAAAGCTTCTGTGGTGTTAATGTGTGTGTGTGTGTGTGTGTGTGTATACACACTTGTAGGTGTACTGTTCTTGACTGTAGACCATCTGTTGCTCTGTTTGTCATACACCTGTTCATCAATGGAAAAGGACAACCAGAGGACCACCGCTAACCAGATGTTGTTTGGGTGGTGGACCATTCTTAGCATAGCAGTGCACTGACAGGGTAGTGTGTCAGGTAGTGGGTGTAGTGGTCTGAGTGGGCGGGTGGTGCTAGTGCGAGTATTTCAGGCTCAGCAGCGTTGCTGTTTTTATTTTATTTTAAACACTGTGTACAATTACGGGCCACTTTTTTAGACACGCCTATCTTCTTGGTCCACCTTGTAGATGTAAAATTAGAGACTATAGCTTAATCGTCCTCTAGCCCTTCATCAGTGTCAGTTTTTGACCACATTGGCTGGATATTTTTGGTTTGGGGGACTGATCTGGAGTAAATATTATATATAATATAGGGCTTTAGCATCACATTATATTAATATTATTATAATGTCATTTTATGGATGCCATTGTGTTTGCTGAATGATTTGAATTGTGATGGAGACTGGGTCTAGGACATTTTTTAAAAGTTGCGTGCAGATGACACCAGTAGAGGGAGCCAGTTTGACCGGAGTCTCTGGTTTGACCTGAGCATGTGAATGCCCATTAGGGCCCAATGAGGTCCTAACTGACTGATTTGCAGGTGTATAGTAGTCCATCAAAAGAGAGGAGGATATTTATCTTGGGAGAAAGCAGGGTTTCTGTGTGCCTTTGTGTCTACCACTATTTAGGATATGTGTCTTGCACATACTTTTTATGATCGGAAATGGGGGAAGCTAAATGTTGCAAATCTGAGATGACTGGTTTAACAGCAAATTGTTAGGTAGTGACTGATTACAACTATCTAATTTCCATCTTCAGAAAACTGTATCTAAGCTTTTTTTTTTAGCTAGACATTGTTGTTTATTTGGAGTGCAGAGCCTTCTTAGTTATGTTATGAGCTTATGCATGGGCCTACGTACCTTTTTGCCATATTCCTTTGATTTTTCAGGTGAGAAGATCATGTGTGATGGTACATGTACGACACTGTTTTGACCTCTAGAATGGGCAGTGAAAGGTCAACCTGCTTGACCTTTATGTCCATATCTTCGCTGACAAACACATTCGAACAAAGTCCGACAAGAACTTTCGCACACATCTGAGTGGGAGTGTGTGTGTGTGCATGTGTGTGACACGATCAATATCAAGTACAGACATAAATTGACACATGGGAGTAATCTTTCCTTCACAGCTCCGGGCAAGACAACATTTCTAATTTGGCCAGTGGGATAACAGACAGACCTATATTCATTTTGCTTTATTTCCACATAGCCTGCGGAAAAATAGGCAGTCCATTTTTTTGTCTTTTTCCTCTTTCTTTGGGTGAAGATCTCTCCATTGATTGTAATTAAATTTGTTTTTTTTCTTCTCTCTCTTCTTCCCATCTGTGTGGTGCGACTGGCTCTTTCTCATTCTGTGCCGCTGTCATCCCTCACTGTCATTCGTTCGCTCCGAGGCATCGACCTCTGCCTTGAGCCCTGGTTCAGCGGCAGGTCACCCGAGGGGGGGGTCGCCTGTTATTGGGGGGTGCCAGCTTCCTTCCCTTGCCACGGATATAGCTGCTGCTGTCATGGCAACTGCGCAAGATTGCCGAGCGACCCTGACTTTGCGGGGAGCGTCTGAACACAACGCTGATCCATATTTCCTTTTCAATCAGGCTGCAGATCGGTATTAACATATAGGCAAACTTTTCTGAGATCAGACCACTGTTCCATTTTCTCTACAAGAACAGGTCCGTATTTTCTCTTAGATCAGACCATAGATCCAGCATTTGTCACATCTGCTTGCAGATTCAGATTTTTCTCAGATTAGAGATCTAGTTTTTAATAACAGATCTCACATCCATCACTTCTAGATTAAACCACAGATCAAGCCTTGGTCTTTGTTTCAGTGTAGCTTTGTTTCAGAAAACATTACAAAGACATTATGGATCCAGCTTTTCTCTTAGATCAGACCGTAGATTTAGCATTTCTCAATCAGATCAGACTGAAAATTCTGTGTTTCACTACGACCAGGCCACTGATCTAATTTTTCTTTAAGAACCAACCTCAAAATAATCTATCTTCTTAGATCACACCACATATCCAGTCTCAGTTTAGATCTGTTTCAGAAGACATCACAGAAGCAGCCCTCTCTGATCCCAGATCGAATTTTCCTCACTGATCAGACCAACCATCAATTTTGACTTTGATCACATCACTGGTGCAGCTCTTTACTTGAAGCCCTTTTTTTCCCAATTGGCTACCTTTGATTCATATCACTGTTGTTGAAAAAGAAAAGAGCTGAAATTAAACAGGAAAATCCAGGATATTATAAAATATTGCCATAACCAGTTCTCAAGAATTGAAGCCCAAATATTGACACTGGGTGGTGTAATCATTCAGCTGGAAATACTGAAGGGAAATCCAACAGCAATTTGCCAATTCTGTAGCTGGCTTGGTTCCATATTATGTTGTATTTGTACAAGGAACGTTTTAATATATCAAAATTTGATTAATGATTTAGAAATGGTTCTCTCAGTGCAGTCAGTGGTGTGACACTGCAAAAAGGTCAAATGAAGGAGAGAGAGAGAGAGAGAAAGAGAGAGAGAGAGAGAAAACGCCGCAAGCTCTTCTGCTATTTTCTCCACGTGTTTCAATACTGAACAGACATGCTGAGTGCCTCAGGCCACCAGGTTCAGACCAGGTGGAGTTTTCTAAAAAAGAAACAGAAACTTGCTATTAATTATAACTCACAGGACCCACTTTGCTTTCTCTGTTATTCTCTTTCTCCTTTCCTCTCTCCTTTCTTCTATCTTGCCAAACAGATATGACAAATTGGGTTATCAGTGTCTCACAGACGCATGAGCGCCTGTCAGGTTCCTTTTGATGTTCGACAGCTCGGATCTCCTGCGCCATGCTTTGATGATCCACTCTAAATCCGGTTGAATCAGCGCACAGTGTACTTCACACTACATTCGACGCAGGGGCCATTAAACACACTCCACTTAAGATTAAATGCTCCCCCTCTTCCTTTGATAGAAAGTTAAGCTACACTTTCACCATTTTTATAGGTCTATTTTCCCCAAAGAGATGCCTACTTATGTAAAAAGTATTGTTCTCTCATTCTCCAGTCTATAAAGTGAGATAGTGCTTGCCTATACATGCGCCCAGCCTTTTCTATACTTCCAAATAATGAGCCTTGTTTCTGGAATTCTGGGCTTTTAAAGTCATGAATTTCACTTGCTGTGTCACTATGACCCAGTAGGTGGAGCTGTGTACACAAAACACAGAAGGCTTATGTTCCAAAAAACCCCATACTACCGTACTAAATAGTGTTTTAAAATAGTGCCCTTACATATTGGACAAACTATTTAGTATAGTAGCATGCGGTTTTGGACATAGGGGCCATAGAGGGAGAAACTTTTAGTGTCAGAATGCCAGGAGGCTGAGTGGCCGGCTTGTCAGTCAGAGGTGGCTGTCACAGCAGGCGCCAAGAGAAAAATTGGCCCTTTATGGCATATTTATCCTTATTTTGTGCCTAGTTCTGTTCCAGGTAGCATAGTTTTTAGTGTAGTTTTGAGATAATTACTATTGTTAGATAAACAGGTGTTCCATTTATAGTAGTGCTTAAGTTCCAGGGCTGTGAATAATGAGGCTTGTGGTTTGTGGAATAATTTCTGTTTGCCATTTTAAAGTAAATGATTCTTTTTTTGGTCCAATAATTCTCATGTTGCTCTCTTAAGCGGGTTCTTTTGAGTTGTGATAAAAAATGATTTTGGGTCAGTCATTTGTTTATCCCAAATTTAGGTCTACCTATTGAGTGTTATAAACAAGCTAAGTGTTTTTTTAGGTTAATAGAAATGCATAACAGTACAATGAAAAATGCAATATAATATAATTTAGGTGATCTACTCTTTATAAGACTGATGCCTTATCCCTGATCAGTTCAGTTTACAGAGATCTAATTTGAGCAGCTTAAATTGTTCATTTTGGATGAAGCTGTACTATTATTAATTAATTTCTCTCACTCTGTGTTTTTTTTTATATGAAAAGAATGAATTGGCTGATATGTAATTTGGCAAATAAAAACTCCCTGTACAAGTTTAAAAATTTTCAATGTAGACTTGACATCTAACGTCTCGGCCCCCGTGAGCACACAGTGGCTTACCTGCTCTGTTAATGATTGTCTATGATTAAGCTCCTCCTGTACTTGGGAGCTGGTCCTAAACAAAAAGTCTCCTTTGTTGTAATCGGGGAAGTGGGAGTGCTATATGCAGAAATTAAAGAGTGTGTGTTGAGGTGCGGAGATAATGAGGGACACTTAACGCCCCACTACTGTTCTCCATGCCCTTCAAAGCGAGGTGACTTTAAGTGCCTCGGAGCTGCCACTGTTCCTGATTAGCTGCAAAAGCGGATAACACCATTGAGAGTGAGGGTGAACATGGCCGCCTGCGCTGACAGAATAAAGCCAGCCTCTTTCACTCAACTGCTCTGAGACCATCTGTGCTCCAGGCTGGGCAAACCTCAACACCAGGAAGCAGAAACTCACCAAAAGCTGCACGTGACAAGGAATAGGAAGTCATTAGCGCAATACAAATGTTACTTTGGCTAGGGATCATGGATCAAAGGCCTGGAACACTCCGCGGCACACTGAACTGGGGAAGCTAAAAGCACAGGACGATCTTTCATTGCTCAGGGTTGGGGTGTCTCAGAATCAAATGCTGTTCTAGGATCAAGTGAGGCCCATTTTGCCTTTTTAGGTTGCCTGTACAATAAACTTTCAGTTTATAAAAACGGAAAAGTTATGCCATTGGAGCGAAGCTTTGAGGCAGTTTGGGAATACGGTTCCAATGAGGCTTTGCAGCATGGCAGGCTCTGTTGCCAGGAGCTTCTAGTAAATGAAGCTTTTTCTTAACTTTTCTGCCGCTTGCTCCTTCTTGCTGTCTGTCTGTCTCTCTTCCTTACTTTCATGCCATATACTGTCCTACCCTTGCTATTTTTTTTTGTCTGTTTGTCTCCTTCTTTTAGCACTTTTACACTGTACATTGCGGTATAGTAACAAATCCCATTTTTATGTGACCCATATCATAACTAAGTACTTGCTGCTGAATTTGGTTACCCTTCTTGCCAGGGTACCACGAGTACCGAACAGGGACATATGGGTGGAGCTAAAAAGGGTGCAGACCATTAATTGGTTGAACCCTGGCCCTCGATTGGTAAAAAAAAAAAAGAAGCAACTTTATTGATTGGTCAATTGTCACAGACTCGTCACTAGTCATCAATCGAGTCTGAGAACTCCCATTTTGGAAAAAACTAAACAAAAAAACACTAGAGCTGTGTCCCAAATCACATACTACTGTACTAAATATGTCAAAATAGTGCGCTACAATTTACTTCATAGAGTGACTGTTTAGCCTAATAGTATGCCGCTTGGGACACTGCCCAGCTAGCTTGAATCGGTTTTCTATCCAACCGTATGGCACAGCAATCTTTACTACTAGTGTTTGATAACATTTCCATCGAATTCAATGGAAAACCCAGAAAAGTTCTGGTTGGTCGGCTGCTTTATGCCTCTTCACATTAAAACGAATACTGAGTAAAGGTAAATCCGACCTTGAAGCTCCTCCATTGTTGCTACTGTTGCTAGTGTTTACTGTGAACAGAATATGTCACCAACCCACAACCTCTAAAAAAACTCCTCCTACTTTCACGGGTACTGTTATGTGATCTGAAATGAACACAGGTACTCGACTAGGGTACGGATAGTTCTGGATTCGGATTAGTAACTGTACAATGAAAAAACGCTATTTCTCTTTCCATGTGTGTCTCTCTTCCCATGTCAGCAGTATGTTATCCCTGCATAATTGTTTATTACACACCCTAATATCACAGAGCATGCCCTAGTGAAAAATAGACCAAGCACATTGTAACTTAACGCTTCCTTTCATCTCTGCCAGAGGTTCAAAGGTGGTTAGATCAGAAAAACAAATGAGTTGATGCTGAGGATCAGGAGTCCTCCCCGGAGAGCCATCCATCTGAGCAGTGACTGGCATCTCTGTCAATGAGCGAGAGTGTAGTAATGCACTGGCATTTGGAGGGCAAGAGGAAGTGTGCGTGTGTGTGTGTGTGTGTGTGTGTGTGTGCATGCACGGGTCTTATAGCTGCTAATGGCAACACTGATAGAGCTGCTACTGATTTCCTCAACACTGTTAATGAAACTTGAGGGGAACGGGTGCTGGAAGCCTCTCATTTTCCCACACCAGTCACAGTGGGAGAGCAGCATTCGTACAGTTTCAAAGCTCCACATGGAACGATTCCATGTGTGCATGATGGTGCCTAAGCCATTACAACTAGAGCTCAGAGAAAGGCTAGTTGCCTAGAATCCAATCTTCTCCATGTATTGGAACAGGTCCCAGTTTTCCCCAAAGCCCAGTGCTGAGGTCATCAATTAGTAATATTTTTTCAAAATGCTACTCACACTGCCGTTTCTAATGAAAACTAATTCCTGGCTGTCTTTATGACAGGATGAGGACTTTGTAAGTGTAGTGTCATTATCTCAGGGTCATATTGAGCCAGTATGATAATGACTCAGTTTGATGTGATACAAAACTGTGTCTGTTATTGGTACCTATAATGCATGCGGGAGTTGTATTTGTGTGTGTGTGTGTGTGTGTGTGTGTGTGTTGAAGGCCCACATCTACTACATCTGTAACTGAGTAGCAGAATCGATTCCAGATTCTGGTGTGTGTATGTGTGTGTTCATGTATTTGTGAGTATCTACGCTAGCTCACTTGTTACATCTCAGCACAGAAGTTGCTGTCTTCCTCAGTGCTTTGGCCACACTTCACCCCTCAGCCGTGCTGGTGGTATTCTGATCCCCAGGGTTCTGGCGCCGACCGGTGAATAATCTGCCCGCTAACATGCCCGTGTTCCCATTGATTTTGTCTCAGTTCCCAGTTATTCCAATTAGTTTCACTGCTGCCTGTTAGTAGCCTGGCTGTCAGAGGAGAGAGAGCAGATCTGGCCTGTCCTCTCGCAGTGCTTTGTTTACACTACTAATTGCTGCTCTTGTTTCCTTTCATTAGCAAGAGCTGCCTATTACACTAAGTGCTTGCTCACTCTGTATGTCCGTCTCACTCTGTGTCTGCCACTCTCTCTCTCTCTCTGGCTATCAGCCTCTTTCCCTGTCGCTCTTTCTCTCCGACTGTGTGTCTCTCTATCTGCCTCTCTGACTGTCCATTTTTCTCTGTCTCTCTCCTACCATATCTTTATTTCTGTCCTGTCTTTCTTCCTACATAACAGAGTGATAGAACCAATTCCAGCATTTTTACATTTCGGAATCCTTTACAGTTGTAGTCTTGGAGGGCCAGGATTGGGGTCCAGCACAGTTTGATGATTTACCCACTCAAACACACATTTTAGTTGGGCAATTCTGGAAGAGACAAAAGTTTAATCTGACCCGTGGTATTACATTTTTGACTGACATCACTGATATCTTTGGTCCAACAATTTTGTGTCATTCATGTGTGGTTTTATATAAGTAAAGACAGCACCCCAATAATGGCACTTTTCCACCAGACAGTGCAGTCCGGTAACAAATTTGGGATCCTACCTATTGTTGATATTCCACTGCCAAGTGACTCGTACTGTATCTAAGTACATGTGCTGAATCTGGTTACACTTCTTGCTAGCATACCATGAGTACCAAACAGGAACATATGGGTGGAGCTAGATATAGTGCAGACTAATGATTGGTCAAACACAACTGTCACAGAATCGTCACCATTCAGACAACTACCATGTATGCTACTTCATATAGTGGCTTACTAGAACAATAGTATGCAGTTTGGAACATGTATCTTCAGTAGTAGTGTTTGATAACATTCCCATTGAGTACAAAACCTCCAGAGAACTTCTTACCATCTTGTGTACCATTTTGAGATGAGAAATGGACACAGGTACTCAACCAGGGTACGGATAGTTCTTGATTCGGATTAATAACCATACCATGCCATAAAGGAGGTGCAAATGCAATGTGGTGATTGAGTTAATGTGTTGAAACTGAGGCCAGTGGCAGAGTAATGCACCTTTTAATGCACCTGCAAGGGCCTAACACTTGTACTCCTAATTGTGACACTAACGTTTTCCAGTCTGCTAACAAGGTCAGACATTGAGGAAGTTAGAGCAAATTCACCCTTGTTCCTTTAACACATTTATATCTCTTGGTTGGATCTCGTGTTTGTGTTGCGAGTTGTGTGGGGTTTTTTTGTTCCCTTGTAGTGAATTATGCCTTAGAGGCTTGTGTGCTGAAGCAAGACTCTGCATCTACAGTCTCTCCCCCCACCTTCCCATCAGCCTTGGTGCAGGCAGTAGGAAGCGAACAGAGGAAAAGAGAGGAGAGGAGAGGAGAGGAGGGAGTGGAATGGAGCGCAGCCGCGCCTTCTTAATGACTCCCATCCCTCTCCGTGCCACGTTATTAATTAGCTCAATGATCCTTGCCGATGGGACTTGGGCGGCGGATTAAAGACCTCGGCGGGTGTAGGAGTGTCTGCCTCTGCCGGAGAGGTGAGGAGGGACAGCACCGTGCTCTCTGGAGGTCTCAGGAACAGCAGCTAGTATCTCTCTCTAAGCCCTGGGGGAGTGTGTGTGTGTGTTGTGTGTGTGTGTGTATGTATGTATGTATGTGTGGGAGACAGTCAGAGAGAGAGAGCGAGAGAGAGAGAGAAAGTGGGTGTGTGTCTGTGTGTGTGTGCATATTACACTATGATTATTGCTTTAAAAAATCTAATAATCTAGTACCTGAAAGAGTGGGTATTAGATTTCTGAAGTGGAAGAGCCTACAACACAGGATGCAATTCTGTGAGACTGGATTTCAGAAGACCAATCACAGGCTGTTTGCAGCTGGTCGTCTTTTGGTGGGTAGTGAACGCAAAGCTGTTCCACCATGGCTTTTAATGTGAAAAAGGCAAAACCGGCATCACTGGTACTGCTATTTCATCATTAGCAGTCAGGGGAAAAGGACGTAACAATCCTGAGGCAGAAAACAGAAATAGCACTGTAAGCCATGAGAGGTCAGTGGGTTAAGAATAAGATAGAGCACGTAGAGCACCTTCAGATATACACACACCTTCTTTTTTCTTTGTCTGACATTTTCACACATGTCTTATATATGCATTTGTATTTCTTTTTTTTAATTTTTGTATTTACTCTCTCTTTCTGTACAAAGCTGAACACTGGTGGGACATAGACTTTGTTTTACACAGCAGGGCAAGTCTGATTTATTTCCTAAATCCAATTTTTTTTCCCGCATTGCAAATTTTAAGTAATTCAATGATTTGTTTGTTCGGACTGTAGTCACATTTGCTTGCATATCCACATTGGTTGTTATGATAATAATAATAATAATAATAATAATAATGCAGGCGTGCATATGCTGAATAGCGTGGGACAGGCGAAAGTTAGTTATAGCTGCCAAATCCCTGTGGATTTTGCCATGTCAATGTCCAGTAGAGATGCGTGTTATGCCAAAAATATCATATCATGATACTTGAAGACATTTTCGCAGTATGTGATAATAATCATGATATTTAGGTATGCTAACAAAGTGCTAGCAAAACAGTAGAGTGCTGAAAAAATACCAGGGTTTCTGTGTTATTCTTATCAGTCGTCTACAAAAATAAACAATTGAACAAAAGGAAAGAATAGTTGGTATAATTTCTTAGATTTAACTGGTCATTGTTATAAATGTACCAACAATATCCGCGATATTTTCAGAAAAGCGTGTTGTGACATAATTTATCGCAATACCAATATCATATTGTGATATTTAGTCATGTTTTTTAATGTATTCGGCACAAACAACAGTGATAAAAACCGAAAAAGAGTGGTGTATGCCGTGTTTGCCACCTTGAGTACAACAGTTAGGTAGAGATGGCACGATACCACATTTTCCAATACTTTTCCAATACTGATACAGATATTGAAACCTTGAGTATCGGCCGATACTGATCCCGATCCGATATTTTATTTTTTTAACTACTAAGCTTTAAAATGAGCAATTTTTAATTGAAGCACTTCACTTAAGATGGTCATCTAAAATGACCACACTCAAACTGCTTAAACACTCTACTACCGCCAGGAAGAAATACATAGCTGTACATACATCAACCTGACTTACACAAAACAGCTTTTTTTTATTCAAATAAAGTCTTTCAAACAAAAAAAACAAAAACAAAATAGAAATACCACACTTCAATTGTTTGGAACATTTGACAATTTAAAATAAAAGAACTGTAATTCCAGTATAGTAATTATTCATGCCAAATATACATTACTGTGCAAAAGTCAGAGAGCACCCTTTTGTTTATTCAGTTTCCAACCAAATGGCCATTCAGTACTTATTGTAAATTATTTGATGGCAAACAATAATTTTGAGAAAATGTCCAGTGCATTCATTTCATTTTCAGTCAAACAGCCACGCAGTAACACATTATTACCTTTTTGGTATCAGACAATAATCCTGTAAATGTGAATTTAATCTACAATTACACAGAAGTCTCCAACACGAAGTCTAACAGTTTTATCACTTATTTATGCAAATAAACTCCACTTGCATGAAACAGCTGTAACGTACCGGTTTGATGAAATTGGATGAATGGTATTAGCAGCAGGGTGAAATAAAAGTTCAATATTACACATGAAACATTTACAGATTTCCTACTGCACTTAGTGTTGAAGACTTTTGTGTGATTTTCTGTTTAATACATTTTCCTGTCATTATTGTTTAACACCAAATCATAGTACTGTAATAAAATCAATATGTAAACATAACTGTTTCCAGTAAAAACAAAATTAGGTCAGATTAGTTTTTTCCCTACGATATCTGATCCAGGATTTTCTGCTGATATCGGTCCGATACCGGTGCCATCTCTATAGTTAGGCAAGGTACTCATCTGACTTCATGGTAGTTTTCACCCATATTGTTTCACCCACATATGAATGTGGCTTAAATCCGATCGGAAAAAGTCAGATTTTATGTATTTTTGCCATTCAGACTGCAGAAAATCTTTCCTGCCCAAATAGGATATGCTGGAAAATCGGATTTGAGCTGCCTGTCTGAACAAGGTACCAGTTTGTGGGGTGAATTGGGCCAGCAGTGTAGCAATGCCACTCACTGTCTCTCGTCTGACAAAGCTTCCTTGAGATTCTAGAGGCGAGCATCTCTTTGTCCTCTCATCCACTCTGTGTGTTTGTCTAAGGGGCACAATCCCCTTGGCATGTCTATTTGCATCAGTTGTCACAATGGATAGAAAATATTACAAGAGAGGGACCCAGCCTCTCCAGATGCCCGACAATGGCATGGTGCAAATGAACATAAATATCCCTGTCAGAACAGGAATGAGGAAAAAGCATGTCACATGAGCAGGGTGCGTCTGTCTGAAAACAAGGGAACTCATCTAGCACGGGGAAAGGAGAACCAAGGGGAGGGACGGTCTGATAATTGGGCCTTGGATTACAAAGTAGTGGTCAGGAGTGAAGAGGTGTGTTATTCACATGGCTGTTTTTCAACATTCCCAGCTTTTCTTCACACACTGAAATAAAAGCTAAACTCCAGCATAATAGAACCCATTTTTATCAAGCGTCTCAAAGTCAGGGTGCTTTAGGATCAGGTTCCACCATCCACAATTGTGTTTACTGGGACACAAGGGTAAAAACGCATTCCACATCAATGGTCCTGCATTGGAAAATCAGATACATATGGGCCCATGCTTTTGAATGAAATGCAAGTCCAACATCCAGAGAAGTTACCTCAGGAAGTCATGAGTTTGATATTAGTTGATGGATGCCTCTCTGAAGTTACTCTAGACAGACTCAGGCAATGGAAATTATTTTAAACCAAAGGCATCTAACCAAATGAGTGCATACAATGGTAGTAGAATCATAAGCAATACCACCAATGTCACGCACCAGTCCACTCCACATGGCTCTCTCTTATGTTTTGATATTGGCATTTAGGTTCACGCAAGAACTGTAGGCTTTTTGATGATGCTAATATCTTTGTGTTGGTGCTTGCTAAGACATTTGTTCGCACGCATCGTACATCTCTATACAGCTCCGAGCAGCTTCGAGGTGCACAACC
>JAOUQW010000016.1:14711766-14723750 GCA_028565825.1 Olivaichthys viedmensis
CAGTGGAAACGTGTTCTCTGGAGTGATGAATCACGCTTCACTATCTGGCAGTCTGATGGATGAATCTGGGTTTGGAGTATGCCAGGAGAACGCTACCTACAGGAATGCATAGTGCCAACAGTAAAGTTTGGTGAAGAAGGGATAATGGTCTGGGGCTGTTTTTCAGGGTTTGGGCTAGGCCCCTTAGTTCCAGTGAAGGACAATGTTAATGCTACAGCATACAAAGACATTTTATACAATTATATGCTTCCAACTTTGTGGCAACAGTTTGGGGAAGGCCCTTTCCTGTTCCAGCTGTGCCCCTGTGCACAAAGCGAGCTTCATAAAGACATGGTTTGATGAGTTTGGTGTGGAGGAACTCCAGTGGCCTACACAGAACCCTGACCTCAACCCCATTGAACAACAGCTTTGGGATGAATTGGAACGTCGATTGCGAGCCAGGCCTTCTCCTCCAACATCAGTGCCTGACCTCACAAATGCTCGATTAACTGAATGGGCACAAATTTCCACAGACAAAATCTTGTGGAAAGCCTTCCCAGAAGAGTGGAGGCTCTTATAGCTGCAAAAGGAGGGGCCAACTCCATATTAATGCCCATGGATTTGGAATGGGATGTCCAACAAGCTCATTGTGACAGCGGGGGCGTAGTCGAGCGTCAGTTGTAAATGGTTTTACCTGTGGGTAATTTCCAGCTGCCTGCTTATATCCCTGTTCTTCTCTCAGTAGGCATCCGGGAAGCCAGAGAAACAGAGCTGACGGAGCGTACCCGAATGAAAGAGAACACGATGATTTATTTTTCTTTGATTTATTTTCCTTTTATCTATCTTTTCGTTTGTTTGATTTGCGCGACGCTGAAAAGTGTTTCCTGAAAAGGGAAAGTAAAAATAAAGCCGTGCCACTTTATTCAACCTTGTTTCCCTTGTCCCCCTTGTAAACTGGGATGTTTTGATGCTGTTGCCCCCCCTTTCTCACACGTTCACTCAGGTTTGTTGATGGTCTCTTTTAGTTATGCTGTCATAGCTAGACCTGGTGGAGTTCCCACTTGCACTCTGATCACAATATACATCCTTTTAAGCAATTGTATGCTCTATCATACCTAATAATCTGTTCTCTCTGTCTGTGAAACTGTACGTGTACTCCTGCTTCCCAATATGAGGTAGAACTGCTGCTGTAATCAGAAAGACTGTCCCATGCTTATCCCAGGACTTCTATTCACAATATGATCTTACCAAACATTCTGTATCTTTTCAACACATTTAGTGCTGTTGTTCTCTGTACAACTGCATAGTGTAATGATCATAATCCCACTATCCGATGTCACCCAGAAGAGGAAGCTCCCCTTTGAGTCTGGTTCCTCTCAAGGTTTCTTCCTTATTCCATCTCAGAGTTTTTCCTTGCCACTGTCACCTCTGGCTTGCTCATTCGGGATCTAGATCTACATTCAGATTTCTGTAGCTGCTTCGTGACAATGTCTATTGTTAAAAGCGCTATACAAATAAAATTTAATTGAATCTGCTTTCACAGTTGCTAAAATACTTTTAGTAAATCACTGAAATCCCCCATATGTTATGAGTCGACGTGTATGGTCCCTTACTCTATTAGATATTATTTTAATAATTCTCAACAACTTGCATACATGGACCCAGAGCCAAGACACCACCACAGCCAAGAGTGGAGTTAGGCCTATTATTATTATTATTATTATTATTATTATTATTATTATTATATGGGAACGTCAAGGTAAGGAAGTATCATTGTATGATCAATTCAGTTTCCGCACTATGGCGGCCTCACACGGCTGGAACAAGCCGTCACTATGCGCAATCTATTGTAAGGGACTCAGAGAGGATGTGCAACTAGAACTAGCATGCTGTGATGAAAACCTGACCCTGGACGGATTGATCAACATCTCCATTAAGTTGGACAACCTCTTAACATCCCAAAAAAGTATCAAGCCTCTCCTCACGAAATCCTTTTTCGAGCCACGTGCAGACCCAACTTCAACCTTCGAGGATGAACCCATGCAATTAGGTTCGTCCGGTCTCTGCCGAGGAGTGGAGACGAAGATTGGAATTATGCCATTATTGTGGAGAACCTGATCATGCTTTCGAGGACTGACTAAATTGTCCCTCTTCCCCTAAAGGAGCCAGTTCCAAGTAAAACAGGGTAAGACCGCCTTCATGCTCCCTTTCTAAACTACCTTCTCCATTAGGGGGCACTATGAAAATCGCATGATGCCATATGGCTTGACAAATGCCCCATCTCTGTTCCAATCCTTTGCTAACAATGTGTTCCACGACATGCTAAACAAATGGGTGATAGTCTACATAGATGATATTTTGATTAACTCTGCCACACTGTCAGAGCACATTCAGCATGTGCGAAAGGTCCCTTAAAAGATTGCTGGAAAACCACTTGTTTGAAAAAGCAGAGAAATGACTTTTTCATCAGACCACCACATCTTTTCTGGGATATGTCATCAGTGCTGAAGGAGTATAAATGGACACACAAAAGGTGGTCACAGTAATATAATGGCCAGAACCTAGAATGGTGGAGTTGCAACAATTTCTAGGCTTTGCCAACTTCTTGGCTTTGCCAAGTTCAGCTCAGTGGCTGCTCCGCTCAAAGCTTTCCTAAAGGGAGGTCCCTGTAATTTGAAATGGACAGCCACAGCCGCACAAGCCTTTAACCACCTTAAAGAAAGATTCACCTTGGCACCTTTACTCAAACACCCCGATCCATCAGTTTCTTTAGTGGTCGAGGTGGACCCATCAGAGGCCAACTAATGCTAGGGAGAAACTCCACACCAACCAGGTTCCAACCAGGAGACCGCATCTGGCTATCAACTAGAGACCTGAGTCTCAGGTTACCATGTTGCAAATTCAGTCCCAGATTCGTAAGGCCCTCAGGGTTCTGAGAAGGAAAAATCAGGTAACCTATCATTTGCAACTTCCACGCCAATACAGAATCTCACCCTTATTTTATGTGTCCTTGCTTAGGCCGGTGGCTCCTCATCCCCGTCCTAGGGGCTGTCCTCGACAGCAACCTTCTACTGACCCTAGGAACAAGTGTCAGAGGGGGGGCACTGTAACGCACAGAGGCTCAGTCAATCCAGCCTGGATTCATGAATCCAGATCCACTCCAGCATGGACATTTATTCGTTCCCAATCACCCAGCTTCTAACAGCACAGCAGTCAGTCATCACACTAATGAGACTCTGTATATAAATACCACTACAATAACATTCACACTTTGCAAAGTCTTGCCGTTGTTCCGTCTCTGTGCATTTCCAAGCCTTTATACTTTATATTGATTCCCAGTATTCGACCATTGCTTTGCTTCGTTTACATTGCCTTTCGCCTGCTCTGTATTGCCTTGTTTGCTGTGTGTTTGAACCCTGCCTGCTCTGATTACGATTCTGCCTGCCGTTTTGGATTTGTTAAATAAAGTGTCGCAATTGTATCTCGTCGACTCCGTCTCCTTGTTACACATTGTACCTCAGTGTTTCCCAGACTAGTTCTTGGGCTCATTTAGACGGTCAACATTTTCGATCTCTCTCTCCTTGGACCCAACACACCTGAATCATGTAATCAGTGTTCTTGATGGCTTGGTCCAGGTGTGTTAAATGTGGACCTGCATGGGGGATACTTTATTTGCTTGTGGTGTAATTTTATTTTATTTTGCAAAGTTTTTTGGAATAATATTAGAAATAAATTTTACAAGTTTTATTTTATTTTAAAAATTCTATTTCAAAACCCACAGATAGACTTGGTTTTATAAGGTTCTATCAGCTAGCTAATAATCATCCAGGATGAATACGCAACATGGGCAGCTGTGGCCAATCAATATTCTCATTCTATTTATGCACTGACAGAAGAGAGCAGACTCAAAGCCTCAGTATGACGAACCGGCGGAGAAATAAACTGTAATGTTTTATGTATGCTCCATGAGAGTAAATGTCACGTCAGCACCAGAGCCCACACCCAATGAACAACAGCAGCTTAAAGCTATTTATGCCATGTTGGGAGATTTATCTCACAAACTCCAGCAAGTAGTTTCGTCTCTGGCCACCCCTTCCACTCCCACTCCATGTTCTCACCCTTTCAGAGCACAACCCGATAAATACGGTGGAGACCCTTCCAAATGCCAGAGTTTTCTCTCACATCTCGCTTTATTTCTCCTCGCAAGATGTAATGTCGGACAGTAAAAAAATTGCTA
This sequence comes from Olivaichthys viedmensis, assembly GCA_028565825.1. Classification (NCBI taxonomy): domain Eukaryota; kingdom Metazoa; phylum Chordata; class Actinopteri; order Siluriformes; family Diplomystidae; genus Olivaichthys; species Olivaichthys viedmensis. The sequence goes on from JAOUQW010000016.1 coordinate 14,715,983, forward strand.
ATTCATCTCGCTACTCACGGACAAGGCTCTATCTTGGGCATGTGGTTCAAATGGATGCGAGGTCGTGCAGTTTCACGACTGTTTTGTGCCACTCTTTCGGACCGTTTTTAAACATCCCCCGAAGGCAGAGGCCGGTGAGCGCTTAGTAGTATTAAAGCAAAGTTTCCTTGGAATACCACGCCAATGGATGCCCCAGCAGTTGATGAAAAGTTGCGGATAAGTGAATGGGTATGGGAGGCTGGAACAGAAGGTCAGGCGTCACAAGGAGTTCGCTGATCAATGCTGCGCTGAAACTCCAGTGTATGAACCAGGGGATCAAGTATGGCTCTCCACCCAGGAACTTCGCCTGCATCGAGGTGGATCAAAGTTAATGCCTCACTATATCGGATCCTTCAGGATCGTCATCAATTGTTGATTGTGATGGACAAACTACACTTACCCAGTCAGTATCGCATGTCACCCAGTTTTCATGTTTCTCTCTTGAAACTCCTAGCTCCGGGTTCGCTGGATGAGGCATCCCCAGCTGAGGCACCTCCTCAGCTCCTAGACCTATTAGTCCACCAGTCAACACCGTCAGAGTCATCTTTGACTCCCGTCGTCATAGAGGTAGGCTCCAGTACCTCTTTGACTGAGAGGGGTATGGTCCAGAGGAACGCTGCTGGTTTCCATCTCAGGATGTCCTGAACCCGATTCTGCTAAGAGAGTTTCAAGCTCGTCGACCTGATTGTCCAGCTCCATGCCCCAGGGGTTGACCTAGAAAATGACCCCAATCTGCTCCCGAAGTGAACTCTTCGTGATGGGGTACTGTCACATTAGCACCAGAGCCCGCTTCCAATGATACACTGGAAGCGGCAAACTACATCTCTCACAATTAACAGCCTGTCTCTATGTCAGCTGATGAATCAGAATTAGAATCAGGTTTATTGCCAAGTAGGTTTTCATATACAAAGAATTTGCCTTGGTATGTTGGTGCATAACAATAAACATAGAATGGAAATAAATAAACCATAAGAACATAAATATAGAAAAAGTACAATAAAAATATAAAATATAAAAATAACAATGCACAATTTATCTGTTTTTGAGAGATGAAATGGAATGAAAGAATGAAAGAGCTGTACAGATTGTGCAGGGTGTGCAACCCCCCCTACCCCACACACACCTAGACCCAACACAAGACTCCTTATCAGCCTATCCTCGTTCACAATCACCGGACTTCTAATCCCATCACACCTGTCTCTCATCAACACCATGCCCATATTGTTGATCGAGCGTGCTGAGTTTAGCGCGTGCGCTTGTAGAGCCTTGTTTATCATTTATCACCATGTTCTGTCGTTCATCATTAATCATACACACCACACAACTACCATTATAATTAACCATGGTCACCACATAATTAAGTGCGGAAGTAACAAATATTCTTTGATGAGGCGGTGTCTGTCTGTCTATCAATCTGTCTGTCTCTCTGTCTGTTACTCAGTCTGTCTATTGCTTAGAAAAGAGCTAGTCTGCGCCAGGACCATGTGAGCATGTTGACATTTCTCAACAGTAATTCAGAGATACGGTAGATAAATCTTAGCCCTCAAAGAGGGATGAGAACAGACACTTTAAAGAAACAATACAGTATGCTCTAATTCATTGTTTGAAGTTTTAAGATTTTTATTTAGATTTTGATTGGGTGATGTCCACAGAAGAGCCTTAATTTAATAGATAGAACAGAATGAACCATATAATATTAAAGTCACAAAATCATTAACATCAATATATGTAATGGGTTGTGTTATAGTAAAATCAGTGCATAGGGTGCAGGCAGTGCATAAGTTAATTATGGGAAACACAACTCTGTTTATCAGAAGTTAAAAGAGCTCAGTCCAAAGATTTTATCTTGTGCATAACATGCTTAAAACTTATAGCCAAGTCCTGAGCGCAGGATGAATTGACATGGAAGCCTTTGTTCTCAGAGTCTACAGCAAGTTTTTATACTCTGCAAGAAAACTAAAATAATTTTGCAAGGTCCTCATATAGAGAACTACTGACACACGTACCTAGCTGTGAGCTTTCTCTGTTGGCTGCAATTCAAGAGATCTTGGAATGTTGGTCTGGAGTCTTTTTTTTCACTTAAAAAAATAAATAATTGGGCCCTGACAGCCCCACCATCATCTAGAACTACACGGCTGGGGAGGCAAATGCTGATGCTGCGTAGAGCAGTGAGACTGTGGCCACAATCTATTGTGGCATTTTTTTGAATGCCGTAAGGGACAAATATTAATATTAATAAAATATGCAGTTATAATATAGCCTACAAAAACAAAGCTAATTCTAATTTATTTGTATTTCTTGTGCATACTGACTATTACACAAACCAACTTTAGTTTTAAAATTTAAATGACTTAATTTCAGTGGAGAAGGTCTGCTGTTTCAAATTAGTATAGCTGACCTACTGTAGAAATTCCAATAACCAATTAAATAATTTTTAGATGCAGATGATATTATATGAAAAGAAAATTTTGATTTTGATTTTACATGCCTTGGCTTTAGTGCAAGAATTCCACTAGATGTGAATCAGACAGCAAGTGCGTCAGAAGCATTACCTTTGTGATGGGCAGGAAATGCTTACATTTTTTAATTTCCTTTTTATTTTTATTTATTTTTTTTACAGTTTGCTAAAGGCTACAAAAGTATTATATTTAACTTGACTCTGCTATTGGTAGATAATTTAGAGAGAATGTCCATATACTGATACCTACTGTTTCTTATGTCCATAAGTTAAACTTTTTCCCACTCTAGTAAAAGTAGAAAATTTACTGTATTTAACTTGACTTTCTTAATAGCTGAGAGGATGCTGTAATCACTATAACTGTAAGTTTCTTACAACTATAAGTTTATTTACTTTCAGCTGTTTTAAAAGCTGTGATTAAATGTATTAACACAGGCCAAAATAGTCCCATAGAGGCTTAGTGTTCTAGCATTGGCGTTCTTATAAAAATAATTAATAGAATTAATAGAAGTTTTTTGGATATTTACATTCTGTGCAGATTAAAGGCATTACAAAAGAGCAAGTTAAAATGTTTAAAGAGTAAACACAAAAAGACAGCCTACTCAAATTAAATTTTTGATTTAGAGTTGTAAGGGTCCTTCTTCATGACATTATGAACCATGGTGTAGTTTAGACTACTAAGATACTCAGATAGCTACATTAATAAAGTAAATAAATAATAGATTAGATTACCTAAACAAAATCTAGCATGTGCATTGATGATGTTGTCCCAAAAATCAATGTACGGTCATTTCCTAACCAGAAGCCCTGGGTCAATGGTGATGTCTGTGCAAATCTAAGAGCACGAACTGCCGCCTACAACTCTGGGGACCTGGTGGCCTACAGGAAGATACGACCTACAGAAGGCCATCAGGCTCGCTAAAAGAGACTACAGGGCAACCAAGGTGGAGTCTAACTACTACGGCTCAGACCTAAAACGCATGTGGAGTGGCCTGTGCTCAATTACGGACTACAAAGGGAGGAAAAACAGCGACGTAGGGATGTCCTCCTAACTAGCAGATGAGCTTAACATGTATTATGCTCGTTTTGAGGCGAACAATACCTACCCAGCTAAAAAACTGCCGTTGGACCAGAACAGCTGCACACTAATCCTGTCTGTGCCTGAGATGATCAAATCCTTCAAGGTGGTAAATCCACGTAAGGCACCAGGACCTGATGGCATCCATGGCTGTGTCCTCAGAGCATGTGCCGTCCTGTTAGCGGAGGTTTTTATTGACATCTTCAATCTGTTTCTAAGTCTAAGAGGACCACCCTCGTTCCTGTTCCCAAAAAAACTGCTGTCTCCTGCCTGAATGACTACTGCCCTGTTGCGCTAACCTCTACCATCATGAAGTGCTTTGAGCGGGTAGTTAAAACCCATATCTGCTTATTCCTACCTGCCACCATGGACCCTCTCCAATTTGCATACCACTCCAACCGCTCTACGGGCGATGCCATTGCCCTGACAATGCATACTGCTTTCACACACCTGGACAAGAAAAACACCTATGTGAGAGCTGTTCATCGATTACAGCTCTGCATTTAACATCATTATACCTGCCAAACTCATCCTGAAGCTTAAAGATCTAGGGCTGAACATTCATCTGCAGACTCCCAGCTTTACAGGACATCTACCAGTCACAGTGCCTGAGGAAGGCTCACAAAATTACATCAGACCTCAATCACCCAGCACACAATCTATTCTCATCAGGCAGACGATACCGTAGCATCCAGTCACAGACCACCAGGCTGAAGAACAGCTTTTATCTGCAGTCCATTAAGTTACTAAATAGCCTCTAGTTCATTCTCCACTCCCAGTTGACACAAGTCACTTTACATGTCCATTTGTTCATCCCCTCACTTTGTCACTTTAGTACAGTGCTGATACTTGCTCTTGTTCTTTGCACTACAAGTCACTGTCAAATCTTATTTAAATACTCCACACCTGCCTTCTCATTCCCACTTATATTATATTGCATTCTGTATGTTATATTGAATTTTATTGCCTTATAATTTTTTTTCATTCTTATTTGTTTTGTATATTTTGTGCCTATCATGTTGTGTTAGCAATTTACCTGAGCCTCACCAAAAGCATTTCAATGTACCTACACTCACCGAACACTTTATTAGGAACACTATTAGGAACCCGACGTGGCCTTCTACTGTTGTAGCCCATCTGTCTCAAGGTTCGACGCGTTGTGCATTCTGAGATGCTTTTCTGCTCACCACAATTGTACAGAGTGGTTATCGATAAAAAGACAAATCAACCACATAGCAAAAGGCCTACTCAGAGAATGGCCACAAAACATTTATTTTCTATAAATTTTCTATAAACTCTTATGCATTAGATACTTAAATATTTCACCCCAGTAAGTTGGTGGTGACAGAGATGCATAATTGCTGTAATCCAACTAGACATACAACTAGACATGAACCACATTCTCTCTCTCAGAGGAATGTGGTATTTCACACAACAGCCTAAACATACCTGGAATTCTCAACATTTTTGCAGTTTTGGTGAATGTAGATCAAAATGACAAGCACCAAATGCTCCTGCAGACCAAAGAAATTGTGAGCTTCTGGCCTTGTCTCCCATCCCAGCCTATGGGATTTGATAAACCAAGGTTCCCTATCCAATTCTCCTGACCACTGCTGTCTTACAATCTCGGGGCAATGCAGCCCCACAAGACTTTTACTCTGATAGATATGCCTGTGAGATATTTTACATCATCAGTGGGCCTGAGAGAGCATTCATCCACGTGGGATATGGACACCACGTGCGTTGTATATTACTGACAAATGTAAAATGCGTTTGAAATAATAAGGATCATGTGTCATTTAATCTGACATTTTGTGGGAAAATGTCAGGTATTTCAAACCACAGCACAGATGGCTATATATGTAACGTTTCTCTACAATAAGGACTAGGGTTGCATTTTGAAAGACATCTTTGAGAAATATTCTGTTTTTAGAACAGAAAATTGATCATAAACAGCGGTCTGCAATAAGCACTGGGATTAGGAAAGCTCCTCTGGACTTTGTTTGACTCTTAATAGACATGGAGCTTGGGGAAGCTGGACTCCCTTAAATAGGCTCAGAAGTCTTAGCAATTTAGAGAGATAAACTATGGAATGTGGTCTCGTGAAAGCAAGGGAATTATGCTTTATGCTTCTTTGCAGACCCACTAGAGTGTATGAGTGGGTTACAGATCATAATGTCTTGTAGCTTTTATTATTTTTTCCTTAAACTTTCCCATAAAGGTTTTCATCACTTGGTTTTGTTGATGAGGAGCCTAATCTGTAAAGTAATGAAAGTAAAGATGTTGCCAAGTGTGTAGATCCCGAGTTTGGGAGGCTTCCACTCACCACTTCCTCTTTTTGGATCACTGGACTCATAGTTCACTGTATGTTTTAAAACGCGTAACGTTCCTTTCTGACACATCCATCATTTCTGTGCGAGTTTAAAGTTCACGAAAACTTTCCAACTTACCAGGGAGTGCTTGGTTGCGCTTCACCTTCATCCAAGCGAAGGTATTTCCTCTCTGGATGGTGGTCTCGTGCAAGTTGTGAGAAACAGCATGCTTGGTGTTACTGGTGTCCAGAAAGGCCAGATGATGTATTGGGTCATCGCATGAGTCGATGCTATATACGCGCGCGTTGATTGGGCCGAGCTCGCAAGACTCCCTTCTAAAAGTGCGTGAGGAGGGTGCGCACTCCGCTCCGGAACCGGCCCGTTCACGAGCGCATACGAAAGAAGGGGCTTGTTGGGATCCACTAAGGCAGAAGTAGTCTTGATATGGAGGGAATGTGGCTCTCGAGTCCGGATCCCTAGAGCGTTTCGCGCACGCGACAGTGTCCGTGTCCGTGAAAGATGGGAAACGACGGTGGGAAAAAAAAAACGGCAGGAAATGTCCTTCTAGTTGGAATCGGAGTTCATCAGCACTATGGCTCGGGTCCAAATCCCGAGCCTCGTTTGCACAGCTGCCTTCGGTGAAATGTGTGTCTGTGTCTCCATCACACGCAAACTCGTGATAAGAAGTCATGACAGCATTCCCCTTGTACAGGCGCCCTCTGGGCCGAGGCTAAAGCCACTAGTAACCCTATCCACTTTGGCAACACGCGCCGCGCGCAGCGATCCTACACACATGCGTCTTGCAGAAACGCTCGATCTGTGATGGATGGGGATGACGTGCCCTCTAATTCCTGGCCAATAGCCGGACATCTCCCTCGTCTGATCATCTACTGAACATCTACTAGCCAAAGCAAGCAAGTTTTGGCCACCTGGGAACCAAGTCGTTATGAGTAGGCCATTTCAATAAGCAGCTGATCGATTTAAAAACTTTTTTTTTTTTTAAACTAACCATGCTAAAACGACTTGAGTTAGATTTGAACTCAAATGCTGGGAAGATAAAGATATGGTACACAGCCACTGCTCAAATTACAGGCCCGAAAGCATGAATTGTTATCAACCCTCCCTCATCGTGCATAACCACATGCGTTGTTCACTCTTACTCGTGCAAGAGATATAACGTACTGGAGAAACTGAAAGAACATTGGCTTATCATTTTCACTTTCGATCAGAATCGAAAACTTTTTATTTCCAGTGACGAGCCACTTTAACAGAAATGCACAGAGCATTGATCATATAATTGTTAACTTTCCTAATAGTTGCTGCCTTACCAATGAACGTAAGGGACTCTAAGGGAATAAAAACAATCTGCACGAACAAACATCTTAGAAATGTTTATATGTATGTATGCAATTAATAAAATGTACAATAAATCACCTTGATCACCTTGATCACCTTGATCGACCAGACTGTCACAGCATTGCGCCCATTCCTTTCCCGCTCTTGCCGTCCTCCTCCATATAGGTCCCATCCATCCACCAAGAAATATATATGTATAATTTATTTTTTTTTTTTTACATATAAAAATGTATCGATGTATGCCTTTTAAGAAAAGAAATATGTATGTATGTGCTCTCTTTTGTCCTTTAGTTCTTAAAGGGCCAAATAAAAGAAGATGTTTGTTTTGAGATAATATCAAATAAATTCAAGCCAGCGATTAAAGTCTGTAGCATGGGTCAAGCTCATGAAATAACAATCATTAATCAGAGTTTTAGTGTTTATTTAGGTTTTTAATTCTCAATTTTTATTGTCCATGTGCATGACGTGTTGTTTTCTGTTGATGCGTGTTAGGTCATGGTTTGTGACCGCAGTGGATTGTAGAGC
>JAOUQW010000016.1:14728539-14741079 GCA_028565825.1 Olivaichthys viedmensis
GAGAGAGAGAGAGAGAGAGGGAGAGAGAGAGAGAGAGAGAGGGAGAGAGAGAGGGAGAGAGAGAGAGAGAGAGAGAGAGAGAGAGAGAGAGAGAGGAAAATAATGGACTGGATTGACCAAAGGTCACGCACACACAAAGTTAGTACCTTGTTTATTATTATTTATCTAATATTTATTATAATATTTATTTATATTTATATATTATTTATTATTATTGGAGGGGCCACATGCAATGCAGGTTAATGATACGCCTTGGATTGATGTTGATTGATGCTTTGAGAGACACGCCGTAAGTCTGTTTCTGTATGGTTGGTAGTGCAAGTATAAAGAGACCTAGATGAACCTTAATAGCAATTTAAATAGGAATGCCTCAGTCACGTCTCCACTTCTTCTAATTGGTACTTGGAATTATATTTCATAATAATTCATTACATTTTATACTGCAATTTTGAAAATTGTAGTCAGCCATGAGATATCTGAGGACAAAATGTTAATTTTAATGCCTGGTGGACCATCTGTTATGCTAATTGACTGTAGAATGAATTGATTAGATCTAATTTCCAGATCCTTAACTAGATTGTGGGATTACTAACTAAATCTGGAATGTGATGTATGGATGGTGTCCTATGGGTTGTGTGGTGCAGGCCATGATGAAGCTGTTCCTCCAATTATTCAAAAAAAAATTCCAGTGAGACCTTATCAAGAGAGTGCTCCGTAATTTCATTCTTGGTGCAGTAGCTCCCATGTTTGTGCTAAGTGTCAAGTTCCTGGCTTATGCAGATTAAAATCTTTGTCTCTTCAGGGCTAAGAAGTACAAAATGGCTATTTAGTCTTTTTGTCTCTATAGTTGTGGGTATTACCTCAGTATGTGACTATTTCTGTATGTGACTATTATGTGAAGAAATAGTCTATGTCTTCTAAAAATTGTAACTAAAAAAAAACAAAATAAAAAAATAGTGAGTAGTCCACTTTAACAGCTGAGGAAATGTAAAAACCGAAACTATATTATAACTGACTTTCACATTAAAGTAAGTGCCATAAGATATGGCTAAAAAGAAACCAATAACCAATTAGTTTTCTAAAAAGAATAGGTGTATGTATATAATTGCTTGATATCAATAACCATATAGCAGATAGGAAATTATTATTCCTTCTTGCAAAATTGTTACTGATATGCTGCTGTAACTGTGCCTGTTTAGGGGAGGGGGGGGTGTTATGCTCTTTTTGTGTGTGTGCGTGTGCGTGTGTGTATGTGTTTGCGCATTTGAAACACGAACATTTGCATGTGTTTGTGTCTTTTTCTGCAGAACACTTTTTCTAATATGCAGATATTGTGTTAGCACATTACCATACATGCTAAGTGAAAAATTACTTTGCCTCTGTTTTTAGAATAACATGAGTTATTATGTGCAATGAATTCATAGATCATAGTAATCAAAAAACAATATTTTAAGAGTACATTGTACATTGATTGCTCTCAGGGCCATTAATATATTTTAAAGAATTGTGCGGGCTGTGGAGTGCTATAATTTGGTTTTCCCACATGTATTACAGCATGAAGAAAGAGGCTGCATAACATAATGCCGGCTTGCTGGAGCTCTGTGCACTACGGATATTGAGTGGAGTTTATGCTTTGTAGTTCGGAATGTCTAAAAATAAGACTTTTTATTGGGTGAGCGGCCAGTATGGTCTCTCTCTACCTCTCTGATCTTTGGCCAGAGCTCATGTAATGCTATTTAATGTGCCTATAAATCACCAATGGTCAGGCAGCGTGCACAAGAATGTAAAGGATTCAATGTGGCTTCCATTTATTTCCCCCCTCTTCTTTCCTGTGAACATCTAGTTAAGCATTGTCCCTGGGCACTTCTGGAGAGATTCTCTCTGTCGGCAGCTGATTTTCTCTGAACTCATTATGTATTGGATTAAATGATAGATTTTGGAATGTAGTGGCCCTATTATGCTGCTCTCCTATATAAAACCCCTAATTGATGCAATGATATATCTGAATTAGGTCTGAGCTTCTTTAGTTTCTAACAGTAGGGCTTCCCAACTACTGCAATTAAACAGGATGTCAGATAAAATCTCCAGGCCTGTTGTTGCTCAGTTGCTTGTTGTGAAGGTAGCCATTTTGCACAGGCATTCTGCCCAGATGTGCACAAAGAATACACACCTCTGATGGCCAGCTGTAGCCCAGTTTCATTCTTTTCCGAAGTTACGTTCAGAGCCCTGTGACACTGCACCTGAGAAACGTAGTTTCAAAATGACTTTTCCGACTTTGTACATATAAAATAAATGCATAAAAAGGGGATAAATATGCTTTCCGATACAGCCAAGCACTCCATAAAGTGTGCACTCCTTTTAGTTGCACAAAGAGGCCACCGGGAGGCCAACTCCTGCTTTGCATGAGGAACACTGCTGCTTGGTGATGGATGGTGGGGATAGGATGCAGCAGGGACGCTACACTCTAGTCTCTGGCAGGCATCAGACCAAAAACTAAATTAATGGTCATTTTTAATGCAAGCATGAAATAAAACAGTTAAATAAATAAAAACTATAAGTACAGGATTTATTTAATTACTATTATTTACCACACCTTTGGAGATAGTAAATTGTAAATGAACTGTAAATTATCCATAAAAGTGAGAGTCCACATCATCTAAATAAAAATTCAGAAGTAATAAGTCAAATAGCATATGTTGACCAGGCTGATTCAAATCACTGAGGTCAATTAGGCCCAAATCAAAAAATGATTTATGACCTGGCGCAAAAGGGAACTGAAGGTAATATTTTCGAATAAGTAGATGTTTTTGCTATTCCTTACTTAGTTTTATAAAATGACTCACAATGACACCTTAATTAAACATAATTAATCAAAATGAGCTATGGCCCACACAAACCCCGGTGCAGCGCCCACCAGCGTTTCCTTGTCGACGCTACCATCACTGTTAATATGGAAATATGTGTGAGAGTGTCTGATGAAAAAAAAAAAACAATTTATGAGTCTTTCTTGAGGTGAGCCACTTTACTCATTGAAGAAGAGCGGGATTGTAGTTGGGATGGGGGGGAGCAAGTTGGCAGTGCTGATGCCCAGCGGGTTCGCCACTTGGGCGGCTGCAGCGATGGAGAGGGAATGAGAAGGCTTGTCTGGATGATTAATGTTAGGAGAGTAAGAGGTGGGGGGTGGGGGAGGGCACGCTTATGTAGATTGTTTTACAGAATACAAAAAGCATTGCTGCTGGATGCAGAAAAAAAAATCTAAGTTCACCTTCGAGCAAATACACAAACCTGTGTCCACAGATTGACATCACCGTCTCATCCCAACAAGGATCATTTTGAGGATGGATTTAGGATAACAATGAGCAGCACTACACCTCAGGATTTTTGTACATGCATTATTTTGATTTATTCAAATGTAACTGACACAAAATGAACAATGAACACAGAATGAAAAGTATGTTTTTTCAATTAAATTTAACATTAAAATCTGTTTCCCATTATTCGATGTATATGAGGACAATGAATGACAGCTGATATTTCTTCAGATTGGACCTGTACTGAAGACTCAAGGCAATTCCTTTTTAGATTTTTCATCAGTCATACAATATAGTGATGTTGAATTAAATATATTTAATAGCTATGTTCTTACATAATAACTGCATTAATGTGACCTAAGAAAGTTCATGTGTAAGCCTAATTATCAAATCATTACAGCACACAGGATACAGTAATCAATGCAGATGTTTTGCAATACCTTTATCTGCAAGTTACATGCATGCTTCTTTCTGCAATGATGTATTCAGCATGGAGTGTACTTAATAAACAAATAAGTATTGAAAGAAACATACTGGTTGCATGCTTGTTTATTTGACTTCTTCAGAGTATTTTATCTCATGAGGAGACATTTATGTAGACGCCTACTAGGCAAAATAGTCAAATAAACCAATTGCAATTTGAAAACTGAATAATTTTAATTGGTGTATTCTACATGTTTTTTAAAGAGTGCAAATATGGTTTAATTCATGATTTTTATACAATGCATTATCTTCTGATATTTCACATTAAAGTAAAAAAAAATTTATGCACTTGCTAATGTTTAGAGGATTCTTATGCTTTTTTAAGCCTAGCTGTGCTCAGTAGATAAATTCTCAGAAGTGGGCTCGTGTCCATGTTTAATAAATCTTTGTACTTTTCACAGAGTCTGCTACAGCTTATCCACAGAGGAAACCCTCCCAGCTTTACTGCATACTGTCTGATAACGTAATGTAATTCTCCTCTGGCCCTTCGCCCATGAGAGTGAACTTGGCTCTGCAGATTTTTTAAGTTAATGATCTGCCTGTAAATCAGCTTCAGAGGGCAACAAATCCTGCCTCTTCTCAAAGTGATGGCAGCTAAGGAGGTGTGCTAAACCAAAGTATGGCATGACAATTCAATCTCATGCAAAATTTGTATGAGTTCTGATGAGCAAGTGTGATTTAGTTGGATTCTATATGAATAAAGTTACAAGAAAAACTACAACTGCTAAATCCCCCCCCACCCCTCCCCCTTCATAACCTTAACTTTTCATACGATTTGCTTGGTTAGAATTCTTAATTTGCAATTACAACACCAAGTTCGGCATGAACATGGGCAAAGCGACAGACAGATCTGGAGCTAAATGAGTGGCCATGGACAGGTACGTGCCATGGTGAGGAATTTACAGTGGTGAGGAATCACAGGTATGAGAGTTCACGGGGTGCCATTATGCAGCCCTCGTCTTGCAGATGCAGACAGAAGTCAGGCCCTGAGGCTAAAGTTGAATGATCAAGTCTGGGCACAGGTTGAGGAGCATTGTTGAGGTCCAGAGCAGTGTCTCTAACAGGTGCAGCTGACTTTGTAAACAGGAGCCAGTCTCTGTACATGGTCTCGCCATAACTGCTTTGAGTACAGTTCATGATGGACATTGGCTGACTGAAGTACTGGAGGTCGTGTGAGGCTGTGATGTCCATTGTACCACCAGCTCCTCCAGAAGATGGGACACTTAAGTAGGATGGCCATGCCATCGCCATCCCCTTGTGGTCCTTCTTGTACTTCATGCGACGGTTTTGGAACCAGATTTTAATCTGTCGGTCAGTGAGCTTCAGCAGAGAAGCCATCTCAAGACGCCGCGGGCGACAAAGGTAAGCGCTGAAGTGGAACTCTTTCTCAAGCTCCAGTAGCTGGGAGGAGGTAAAAGCTGTGCGTATACGCTTCCTGCTGGAGCTGCTGTCATTCTTTCTTGCTCTCTCTGGAGAATCAACCTCACCACTGTTACACAGTGATGCACCTGGGAAAACACAGAGATGTGGAGGTCTAAAAATACATCTTGTCGCTGTCCTGTTGAATTAGCTTGTATCGTTAAACCCCCTTGAAAATACTCTTGCATCTATTTGGAGAGTGTCATTTTTATTCTGATTTGAGTTTGCCAATCAAATGCGATCAAAACCTTAACATACGGCACCTGTGCAACATACAACTTATGAATATCTTAACCCCCTAGAAATACATGCTGAAAAATATTTAGTGAAAAAAGGCATATTTTGGGACACATTCATATTTTGACTGGAATGGTTTAACCTAAGTTAAATTGTATCCTTATGTCTAGTGCTTTGGACCCAGTTCAGTCAGTGTTGTCCTCATATGTTGGAGGCAGGTCTTACTGAGCACAGCACACAGTCTGCAGCATTGCCCTCCAATTAGTCTAATCACCAAATTACCTTCATGCACTAACTCCCAGAATTTTAGATTGTCTAATCTAATCCTGTAATTTACAGGATTATTAAAATCATTAATGTAGTCATTTGGTTGATTTCAGAACCTGGGAATACTAGAAGCAAGAGCCGTGTGCCTTTTTTCTTTGACCACTGTTCTAATACATGATTAGAAAAGTTTGTTACTCATTTTCAGGGACTTGTGTTCAGTAGAGCTTGTTTTGTTAAATTTTCTACTTTAGACCGGAGGAGAAACCCTTTGTTGTGTTGTAATATCAAACAGCAAGCTCTTTACTTTGTTTCCCTTATTAATTATACTGAAGACTTCTGGCACAATTATGTTCCAAATGCTGAACCCTGATGACGTCACAAAGCTCTTAGTCAACTGGTCTATGTATGAGAAGACCTGACCTGTGGTTTTTACTGTACAGTGAAGAATGTGTGGTGATAATTCAAGTTGAAACAGGCTGAACAGTCTGCAAACTTATGAGGCCTGTGTGAAATTCCCACTACGAGAGCTAATGGTAGTAATTTCCATAAAATATTAATTCCAGTGAAAGTCCTTGTTTTTTTCCCTTAAAGTTAAGCAAGTCCAATATTTTAATTCCCATAAAACACACAAGCAAAAAACTAATCTTTAGAAGCGGAGCAATACCACAAATCAAAATCCTTGTGCATTTCAGAAATATTTAATAATTGTGTTTTTAATTATTCCAGGGAGTAAAAACACTTAAGCATTCCATCGTTATGTAATTACCTGTCTTATGTACTCTTCTGTGGATATATATTTAAATATACTGTTTTTCTACACACAGTTTCTTAGAATGGTTCATCTCAGGAATTCTTCTCCAACCTTCTCGGCTTCCTCAACAATAACTTGAACCAGTTAGTGGAACTCATTCATCCTGTTGGTCCCTTATAAATATAAACAATTGTCGACTATAAAATGAAGGATTACTGTAGTCTTTGGTTTCTGTTATTAATAATATGCTATCGTCCTGTAGCCCAAGTGAAAATTTTACTCCTTTGCAACTTAAACTTGCAAAAGGCAAAATAATGCTACACATCATTGCAGATCACTATAGTTCTTGAAATTGGAGGTAAATTGTTATTGATTAATTGATAACGAACTATGATTAACAATTCAGTCTCTAATTAGCCTAATTGCTGGTTGTCAGTTAAGTAATGCCAGTGCTTAAGTGACAAATCATGCTGATGTCAAAGCAAAACTGGTTACTAAACAAGTAACCAACTACTAAAAGTCAATTTATTCCGCAGCAGCAAAGTTTTCTAACCTGATTGGCAGAAGTTGGGTGTATCGTGACTCGTAGTGGTAGACTGCGTCTCTCTCATCCAAGGGTAGACATTCTTGAAGAAGATGCTGCCTTTAGTGCTTGTTCCGTTAGTTTTCATTGACAAGTTATTGCCATTGTTTTGATCCACCTGGTTCATGCAGTGGGGTCGGGTCCCATTCGTGATTCGGCTGTCACCACCACACGTCGCGTGCTGTTTCTGAAGGAAAGTATGGTCTTGCAAATCCCACGTGTGGCCTTCACCGTGGCCTTCACCGTGCCCTGTTCCGGGCGCGTGAAGGTCGAGTGCAGAACTGCCTTCCTGCGTAACACATGGATAACACTGTTGGTCCACAGAACGGAAATACTGATGCTTAAAACGTGTTTGGGGCACGTAACTATTATGATCAGTGTGCGGTTCGTGGTATAATATCGCTTGCATTTTGGAACGCGTCTTGTCTATTTCTAATCATTCATCTTTTTGGCCGAGGAACGACATGTAAAAAGTAGTCTACACTCACACGACATTTAATTGTCCAGGCGATGAGGGTGAAGCCTGGAGTCACGTGGTGGCCCAATAGCCAATAGCGTGGCGCGGTGAATGAAGCCTGAGTTGCAAAGTGTCTGCGAGCAACTTCTTGCCGGAGGAAGACACCGTCTCCGTCTCCATGATGCTCTCCTTTTATTATTATCAAGCGTGATTAGCCTGTAGAAAATTACAAAGAACAGGAGAGTTTAAGACACGGTCGTGCTTAGAGAAGGATGGGTGGGAGAGGGAGAGGGAGAGGGAAGGGCAAAGTGCAAGAGAAATGGAAGGAGAGAAAATGGAGTGCGTGAATCACTGGGATCTTTTTTCTTTCTTTCTCCATCCGTGGATTTACATAATACAAAATATGCTTTCCGTGAAATTAAACGAACGTTGACTTGGTACAAAGCAATTTTACATTTTTGATACTGTTGTGGTAGGTATATCGAATACATGTATATTCTTCATGTATCGTTATATATCTTTGCTAGAATCTGTGTTTAGAAAATCGTATATTTTTACAATTAGGCCTGCGATAATATTTTAACAAATGTGCAGAAATAAAAACCTATTTATTGTATTAAATGTTGCTTTTACCAACTACGCCAACTTGTTTGTATCACTATTATTGTGGCTGTTATATAGGATGTGGGCTATGTAACCAAATGAAGGCTGTTCGTGTAATAAATAAGGCGTAATGTCTATTAAAGCGTCAGAATATTTGGTAAAGTGACTGCCTTTACTGTGTGAAGTACACCGAGTTATTGTTTACACTTATTAGTATTAGTAGTATTGTTTGTTATTACCTGAAGTAAAACACCAATGGCGAAATTGGGTGTGGCCAAACAAAGGGAATTTGACTATCATTGTCACAGACAATGCACAGCACAAAAGACTAACCCATTAGTTCATATTCTCTACTTTATCAGGATGTCTTGTGACAAGGTTAAAACTTTGTTTTCTGTTGGCACGACAATAAAGTTTTGTGATGGCCATCTGATTCTGTAGTGATCCAGGCTAGATCCTTTTTCAGGACGATTTTGTCATGAAAATCGTTTTAAAAAAACCCCAATGCCCAGAACAAAGGGCGTGAGATGGTAGCCTACAGCCAAAGGATAACTCACCATATATTTAGAGGAAATATTATATATTGCTGGAACTTGTTGTACTCTGGTAACTTCTTGTGTCTTAGTTGCTTTAGATTATTGTGAATTGACGATTAAAAAAAGTACAAACATATTAAGGGTTTGAGAATTATGCCGCCTGACGTCACGTATAGTAATTTATGGCGTTTAATGCAATGCTGCTTTACTTAGACTACTTTTGGCTCTGTAGGCATACACATCTTGTATACACATGCGTATTAAATGGTACGTGTATACATTTATGCACTCCACTATGAGACTTAAAAGATTATTGATATATTTATTTATTTTTCATTGGGATAAATGGCTGGCTATTAGAAGTTTAAAGTGCCATTGGGAGGGGCCTTCCTTCAACCAAACTGAACGCTCCGGGCTATCTATCGTCTCACACCCATTTTCTTTTTACGCACACGCTATAAAAGCCCTTCTGAAAGCTGCAACGGTGCGTTGCTTCTCTAACTTGTGATAAATGGAGGCACTAATTTCCTCCTCCACCGTGCCTTGTTTAGGGTGTTTGCGCTGGCTCACGTGTGCTTGTTCAAGAACTTAATACACTTAAATTATTAGAAATACAATGTTCATGTAATTTAAAAATTCTCAGAACTCAGATAACGACTAGATTAAATACACGACAGACTATAATACTGAATTCAGAAAATTCAGTGGCCAATTAAAAAAGCATTTCGTATTTCAAAAGGGAGATCAGTTGTGCAAGGTATCTACCCGAATGCCATGGCAGATAGCAGAGCATTTCATCACACTCCTTTCAGGCAACCCTGTGTTGGGCGGTGCGCTAAGGCATCGTAATTACATTGGCAGGATAAACATCGTACAAAGCATCTTTCCCTGTTTCATAATTTTACTCCAAAGCTATTCTTACTCCATCTAGAGAATGCAGGTTTAGTAGTTAGAACATAACAGACCATTTATAAGCCTTTATTAAAGAAAATATCAAAAGGGGAGTTGTGCTTCTGTCCCTTTTCAATTGTAACTGTAAAATCAATCTTGTTTTAGGAACGATTTGTTATTTAGAGTTCAGTGAATTGCTGTCACAAGGCTTGTCAAATAGAAGCATTCACTGTGCATATTACAAGTCCGACTGCTGCCGAATTGCAGCGCCATTAACATGAAATATTACTGCGCTCAAGTGTGCAGTGAATGCAAGCGTAGGCCAGCTCGATCCATGACCGCAAATGAATTAAAGACCCAATGAGATTTATTTCATTCTGCTTACAGAATATAGGCTTTCTATTGTGACAGCTGTTGTTTTTTTATTATTAATTATTCATTATTAATTATTCATTATTATAGCCTGTTTTATTATCCATATGTTTTACACTGCAAAATCGTCTGTGTTGAATGTACACCTGCAGTCAACTGGATGCGAACAAGCAAACAAGCAAACAAACAAACAAACAAACAAACCCTGTAAATGTACCACGCTGCACTAGGTATCATATGGGTAGGGCCTATCTCTTTCTGTATTGTTTCAAGGCAGGTCGTGGTGGGAATTTCCTAATTAAGGTAACTATGTTCCCGTGCATCATGCCGCTGAGTCCCTTCAGTGAGTCTGAAAGAGGATCTTTGATGTACTGGCTCAGTAAGACCATAACTCAGCGCCTGCGCTAGTGTACTACAATTCTCCGTGAACTCTGTTTGAACCGCGGTGCCGGCAGTAAATCATTTTTCTTTCTCTCTCGCAAAAGCGCGCCGGTCGCTCCGGGTGTCAAACCCTTTTATAAGTCCTCCTTAGCTTCTGCGCTCTTGTGGTTGCTGACACAACCAGCTGCATAAAACATCGATAAAACCCTGACGCTTTAGTCATTTCTTGCAAAGATCAAGCTCTGTGTAAAAGGCCTAAAATGAGAATATGGCAGAGGTTGGCAACGGTAACAAAATCAGAACCGGGAATAGTGTGTGGGTGGGCGGTTGGGTGGGATTTTCTGTTGCCATGTTCTCTTCTGTACATTATGATGTTTTTCTGACCATATTCAATTAACTGACTTTCTCTCTCAGCCAATGGAGATTCCTTTTAGCCTTACGTCTTTATGGGAAATAAACCGACCGGTCATTGTTTTTATTCGTGCTCTTTCGCCCCATAAAAGCAGCACATCAGCTCTCTTGTTGCTGCGTGTAGCTCGTGGTTTCTTCAATAATAATAATAATAATACACAGTAATCTAATAATGCTTTTCTATGGACCGGATAGAACAGATAAGGGGCGAGGAGAGAGAGAGAGAGAGAGCGAGAGAGAGAGAGAGAGAGAGAGAGAGAGAGAGAGAGAGAGAGATTCCACGAAAGAACGAAATGACCTTAATGAGCAGAGGATGTGATTGGTTATAACAATGCATACAAATTGACCTGTCTCGAAAAGCAGAGGCAGGATTTATAACATCAGTAACCTGCGTTGCTGTAAACAATAAGCACACTGTGTTGAAGTTTGCAGATGGCATTTATATTTACAGAATAAAGGTAGACTACAAACGGAAACACACAGAGACACCCAAGGGTCAGTTCCTAAAGCTTACTGTCCAAGGAGCAACACCTTAATCGCAGAAGGGTACTACTGCCGATAAAATATATATTAAACTTGTGTCCACAAAAACTATGATACTCATTAGCGTTCCCAGAAAATCTATCAAACCTGGTTGGATCTATTATAACTCTTTATTTAACATACTAACAGTTGTTCCCATTGAATATGCGAACAAATAAGAAACACTTAAGTTCCAATATATGATTTTTTTTTTTTTAATCATAAAACTGTGGGGATAGACGCAAAATATCACCTTATCTGACGAGCTTTTTTCGTAATTCACTTGGCAAGTTGCCTTTATGTGTTAGAAAAAAATTAACAGAATGGGTTACGGAGTAAAATGAAAATACAGTGACCACATCAGTGTCAAATTGCATAATTTTATGACTGTTATGTTTATCAAAGAGCGTGCTCTTAATTAAGTAATAAGCGCTGTAATACATTACCTAAAAGTGTACGAATACTTAAGTGAGCGTTTTATTAATTATTAGGTGTGCAGAAGTTGCATTAAGGTCCAGAACTGAATTCATTTCATATACATTCCTTTTTATAAATTCCTTAAACTGTTGTTCTTTTTGTGGGTTTGGTTTGGCTAAAAAACGTTGCCAACTATTGCATATGTTGCATGCATGTTCACAGAGTCCACATGTCCATGGGTTGCGCTTAACATGTTGGTCTACGAATGCCACTCTCATTTTGGGCCGCTGAAAGGATGACATTAATCATCCCGCACAGCGGCACGTCTCGTGACCTCTTCGTGACCGCGTGTGTTTAGACACATCGTAGACACCCCAGCGGACTGGACAAAGGCCTCAATACCCAGTCATTATTGGCTACTTAATGTTAAATGCATGAAGTTTAAATAAAACTGGAGAGACTCCCTGTCATTTTATTAATTCCGCGTTGAAACACAGTACTGGTTGGCTCCTTTTTCATTTGCAGCTGTTGTATTCGATTGATTTATGGGAACTCCTTTTAGTCAGAATTAAATATAAATTTTGATTTGATTTTACATACTGTAAGACTACGCTCTCAGGCAAGGAGTACTGTATCTCATTATTGAGACATAGATCTCTACTTAAAGACATGCTACATGCCTAATGATATCAATGGATTTAGTAGTAGGAGGTTGATTATATGGCTTCATCTTGCTCCAAACATGTAACGGACCTTTGATGATATCTTTGTGTTAAGTCTGTAGATGTGAATGCCCTCTGAGATATGTATCTTGTAGGGGAGAGAGAGAGAGAGAGAGAGAGAGAGAGAGAGAGAGAGAGAGAGAGAGAGAGAGAGAGAGAGCGTCCACATTTATTTTT
>JAOUQW010000016.1:14744572-14757498 GCA_028565825.1 Olivaichthys viedmensis
AAGAAGAATAAGAAGAAGAAGAACACTGAATATCACTGAACGCAATATTTGTCACACTGTGGGAGTAAGGACCCAAAACACAAACGCGTCTCTCCATTCAGTAACTCATAGCTGTATCTCCAGAAGCCTTAAATGGAAACTAATATGAACAGTCTGTAATTGATAGGAATCCTTTCCCATGCATCCATCTCAATCATTGTGTATTTTGTAGTCTGCTATATAAAAAATAATCACAGAGGAAAGTCTTGACATTTCCATTCCTTATTCTTTACAACGTAGTTTTGATTTGTAAACACATTGTAGTTGTTCAGTAGGCTTATAGCAATGATAAAGGCATAGCAACTTGCTGCAAAATAACCCTGGTCATGGGCGCTAAAGTCTTTACATCTACCTTGTGTCATGTTTCAAAATATGGACACAGTATTCGTTCCTGGATTGTTTGAGGAAGATGTCATTGAATCACGCAATCTCGTATCACACGTGTAGAAACACCTTTCAGCTGACAAAAAGAATAATTTAAGGAACCTCTGCATTGACTGCAAAATCATTTAAATGGTCCAAATTCCCCATATTTCCTTAAAGTGGCACGGCTATGTCAGTATGTTGTTGCACAGATAAAGCACACTCTATTCCTTGTGTTGGTGAGACTCCACTTATTCCTGTATGTATGAGCTTATTATGATAATTTAGCCTACTTATGTGAACCCGTGTTCTACTACTAACATTTACATTTACATTTACATTACATTTACATTTACTAACAATTCGCATTTGGTTATTTTTGAAACTTTTACTCGAATTGTTTATTAGGCCTACACTATTATTAAATAAGAACGAATGCCAAATAGAGCCCATTTTAGTTTTTGTCATGCAATAGATTCCCCAGTCCAATCAAAGTACAGTATATTAACATCTCAGTGCCAAATTATTTAGACAAGCAGACTCACGAAACTTTACAGATCGAACTACATAGAACTGCAATGGCGTGATTATTTATATTATATTCAAACACGCTACGTAAACTTTTTTCATAATACCCTTCACATTACCTTACATAGGTTTCCATAAGAATATTTTTACCTAACTTCAGGTGCTCCTTCACCAGACACCCCGAAGCTCACTTGCAGGTATTAAATTTGAGACACGATTTTGCTTGTCAAGTTTAAACTTAACTTGGTCGAGCTGGAATGTGGAAAGACCGTCGCTAACTCAGGTTCACTGTTAAGTTGCCTAAACAAACAAACAAACAAACAAACAAACACATAAATAATAAAACGTTTATTTGCGATTTTATCTTATCTTGTCGCACTTGCAGCCTGGTTGTGAAGGGACGTACAAAGCAAAACAGCCTGTTTCCACCTGTAAATATGTTTCTACCTGTAAATATATTTAGTAATTCTTCTTAGGTGTATGTGAAATGCATTCATTAATTGATATAAAAGTGTGTATTTTAAATACATCAAATACTTGCTGAACATTTTTTTTTATTCCTATTTCCTTCCTTCCTTCCTTCGTTATTCCTACATCGCGTTCATTTGCCTCTGTTGAATATTTATGAATATGTATAATCTGCACACGGTATCCATTGCAAATAGCCAGAACATTTCTTAATTCAAGTTGTGTTTAAATCTTACTCACAAGTCAACGCAGACGTTACGACTTTAGGCTCACAAGTCCCCCCAAAAAGTCCTATGCGGGCGAGCAAGAGTTCACCGCTTCTTGGGTCATCCTGTATAAAGCAAGGCCAACACATTCAGATCAACATAGCTAACTTGCTATATTGTGACCTCCTTGGGAAGCCTATGAGGGCGCACACAGAGGGTACACGTTGAGAGAGAGAGAGAGAGAGAGAGAGAGAGAGAGAGAGTGAGTCGGGTCACAGGGTGGGAAAGGTCGGTCAATCCCGTTTGAAATGAAACTAATGGGACAGAAAATGTGTCCCCAAAGTGAACTCGACTCCTCAGAGTTTCCCAAAACTTCAATAAAGTAGCCTTTCAGCCTCCCGCCATGGAGGCGACAACCTCTCGAATGAGCTTGTCGGGATGCTGCGATCTAGGCACATTCATTTCTCTGCGCTGTCCACGCACATAATGGCCTCTGAATGCGGAGCTGGGCCTGCGCTTTTCTAGTGCCTTTCCAAAGTCACGGCCAAGTCAGGACAGGTTAGCCAAAAGCCAAAAGCTAATTTTGCATTCGGACATAATGTCCGCAGAACCATATATTCATTTTGTCCGCAATTTCGAGTAGGCCTACCTATATGCATCCCCACTGCACCACAAATGACTATTGGTGTAGCAGATGATCGATGGTCTAGAATACCTCTCTCCTTTGTGCCTCACAGCCCCCCACCTAGCAAGCCGTTGTATAATCTTCATTCAAGTCAGGGCGATTTACTATTAATCATACCCGTTCCTTATTTCTGTGAATCTTTTTTGTCAATTTTGTCACTAAAGGGGCCAACATAGCCTATGAAACAAAACAAAAATTCCACTAATGAATTCGCTGTCGCCGTAACAATGTTTCAGGTGACGCTGTTTAGTATAAAAAACAAAAGCACAAATCATCAGCTTCGCCTTTTGAACGTCTGTGAAGAGAAGCATTCACACAGAATGCTGTATCTTATGTATGCCACATGGCAACTCTATAGGCCTTGCCATGTGTGTGTGTTTGTGTGTTTGTGTGTGTGTGTGTGTGTGCGTGCAACTTTTGCCTGTGACCAGCCCTTTGGCTCTTAGTAGGTGATGACATTGGACGGTACCGAGCGCCACTTTTAAAAAGGGACGCAGGGCTAAGAAAGTGTACACAGAATTCGCAGAAACCTAAGAGGAGCTTCAACGCCTTAAAAGTGCCCAAATGACTCATTGTTTGTTGACATGGTGGTGTAAGCAGTGAAGAACAACGCAATGCAGTAGTTGGGGAAAAACACAAGTAACAAGAACACTCATATTTCTTTTTGCAATACGTGTAAAATAGCTTGTATTGATGCAAAATACTTTTCTGATTTTAAGTACTTTGATTCGTGTTAAAACCTTGCACAAGTTGCACTGTGGTTGCAATGTGTCACAGTTAAGTATATAAAAATTGTTTTAAAATAATTAACTGAATGATCTACGAACACCAACAGCCACCATATAAACTCGTTAAAATCTAAGGACTCCAAGAGCATTTTAAATAAGTTTTATCGGTATGGAGTTCATATAAGTTTATCATTCCCGTGGCATTAGTTTTATGTGGAGTTAAAGCCTTTTTCCTATCGGCCTTGTTCAATTTAATTTCACATTGGTGTGTTATCTTGTTAGTCTTTGAGCAAAGAGAAAACACCCAAGTTGTTGTACAACAATCTACGTCTTTGTTTATGTAGCATAATAGTGCCGTGAAGTAAAACCCGTGCTCCACTGGCAGAGCAGAGCTGTACTTCATTTTTTGACTATAGGCACTGATTTTCAGAGACATGTGCAGCTAGGTTCCAACGAGTAATAAGCAAGAAAGTGAAGAGCGATAAGGTCCCACTTAAAAAGCCCCAATTATGTGCCAAGTTAATCGAATGCATGTGAGGATGATTAATTGATTAATTTGGTCCGCTTCCCAGCCCATTGTATAAGGGAGTACAGGGTATTTTTGCAATATAAGCTATAAGAAATTTAGCATTTTAATGCAATGCCTTATGCATGCGATACTACCAAACATTTTAACGTCCTAGTAAGAGCATTGGAAAACCAAGAGACTTTCTTAATGAATAGGATACACAAAGGTTATGACTTTATAGGCCTGCCTTTCAATATGCAGTGCTATTTGAATATCTTAAATTAAACCTCAGTTTATTTCAAAATTCAGTTGGATTTAAACAATAACACAATAAAAGATGGCGCCTTGTTGTTATGTTAGTTATATTTTTTAAACTAAACCTTAGATTGCATGTCTATGTCCCTGTAAAAAAAAAAAAATAGGCGCGAAAATCCAGTTTACAATAGGCTACACATTAATAAAATTCACCCACCAAGCCTATGTAAAACTAATAGACACTTACTTTTATTGACCAATATTATTATCACAAATACACTAAAGTCGTTTTATTGCATCTCACAATAATCTGGTTTAATAATCTAAACACAACGCCATCACAACAAAAGTAAATGATAATTTAAGATCTTAACCTTTTCATACGACACTTAAGTCACAGAATGTTGTTTTCAGATCAACAAAGACGTTCAGTTTTCTATCGATATTGTCGATAGTATTTTTTCATGTACAGTATAAAAGCAACTTCCCATCAGTCGCGTGTGTGAAATAAATAGAACATTTGTGCACTTCACCTTGGCAGCTGGGCACAGAGAGGCCCTCAATAACATATTAATATAGTGTCCATAACCTGCCTCGTCCAAAATCCATTTTTATCTGTAGATAAAAAACATCCTGTCTCAGGAGATAAATTAAACCCTGTTTCGCGTAAAATTAATAGGTATTCGCACAAATCCATGCTATATAACATGCAATTTATATAACTGTGGACTTAAAGCAAACCTTTCGGGCGTACAAGATACCTACCAAAAAAATAAAATAAAAAAAAATAAAAAAAATATATATCATGTTATATAAATAAATCAGTCATTTTGAGCGCTTCCATTCCTTCTCTCCGTGGAATAGTTCTCTCATAACCTCGTAATATCCTCTCGCTCGGATCCGGAGAGCTCCTCGTTGGATGCCATGGTGTTACTGGTCGAGGCGGCCGCTACAACCCCAGCCGACGAGCCTGTGTTGGAGCCGGAGGACATGCCGGAGGACGAGGATCTGACTTTTGTGTTTGGTAGCCTATGATCTTTTTTCCACTTCATCCGGCGGTTCTGAAACCAAATTTTTATCTGCCTCTCGGACAGAACCAAGGAATGAGCGATCTCGATACGTCTTCGCCGCGTTAAGTAGCGATTATAGTGGAATTCCTTCTCCAGTTCTAACACTTGCTGACGGGTGTAAGCAGTTCTAGACCGCTTGGGCTCCGCTCCATTGTAACTAGAGTTCACTGGAAAAAGGAAAAGCAGAGGGGAATGGAAGAAAGAAAGAAAGAAAAGAAAAGGCAGCGAGGGAAGGAGTAGGTAAACAAGCGTGTTTGGAAAGAAATCGTGACGGTAGAGCGGGACTGGTGGGGGTTAGATATATCTAAAAACTTAAGCAGCTGTTAGTAATGAGGCTTACATTCGCACTAAATTCAGCCTGAATTATTAATGCAACACAATAAACATTAGGTTTTTTTTTCTCTCTCTAGTCCCAAGTCTCCCTCCCTCTCGCACACATACACAGCGCGAGGAGCCACATGGCGATACGACTGCCTAGAGTATACCTCGGCTATAAAATTTATGGCGGGTGTAATTACCAATGCCGAGTCGTAAATCCGCCTCAATTGTGCCATTTCAAAGGCTTCTATCCTATCATGGCAGGGGCCGGTCAGGCGAATGAGGGTAAAAAAGGGGAGTGAGGCAGACGCAGAGAGAGAGTGTTTGAGAGTTAGGACGAAGGGGAGAGCTATGGGCGCTACACAAGTTACATACCGGTGCTGACGTGAATTTTCTTCATCCATGGGTAAACAACTGGCTGCTTGGCCGAGGCTGTGCTGTTGGGATGCTCCGGGGTTGCTTGATTGCAGGCTGAGGAGGCTGCCGGCGGAGTGGCCGGAGACAGGGGCAACTGGGGGGGTTCACACGAGGCAGGCTGCCCTTTCCCGAGCAGCTGGCCCGAATGAGGTAGTCCATGTCCTCTCTGGGCATCGGGCTCGGGGATGCTCGCGCAGTTGTATTGGCGCTCCTGGTAGTTCGCCCGCGGAGGGTACAACTCCTGGTGGTGATGCTGGTAGCCGCCGTCCCTGGTGCGGCCGTAATATTCGGGACTGTGGTCGGGGATGTAGTTATTTTGCGAATATTCCTCGCAAGGAGGAAATTTCGGATCGATGTAGTTAGAGTCCATCAAATACGAGCTCATGATCATTAATTTCTGGAGTGGGAAATAATTTTTCTAGCTTTGGCGTTTTTCTGCTCCATAAAGCCCTCCTACTAGCGAGCAACCCTGTAAAGTTACTTTGACCACGTGACGCCGCGGCCCAATGGCGGCAAGAGAAGCAGTCCCCGGATAAGGAACCAAAGCTTTTTGCAGACATACCTTTAATTTTCCGCCATTGTGTAGGAAAGCTCTCTCTCTCTCTCTCTCTCTCTCTCTCTCTCTCTCTCTCTCGTGTATGTGTGAGGGAGAGGCCCGTTCTTTTTGCCACACTGGGATCAGTTGCCATTTGGTTTATATAGGTATTCGTACTGTCAAAATCAGCTCCCAAACAAAATGTATGAATATAGTTCTTCATATCTTCCTTTGAATTCATTTGAAACTAAAATTGGGAGAACTGATTGAGAAATCTTTATGCCGGGTCTGATAACTTAGTACCAATGAAACAAGAGCAAAATTAATTAATTAGTGACCATGAAGCTGATGATGGTTAACAACAACGACAATAATAATAATAATAATAATAATAATAATAATAATAATAATAATAATAATATATTATAAATATATATAAATGATAAAATATTTCATTGTTACAGGTCTGGAATATGTACTTTGGTGGTGCCGTTTATAGATATACCACAACAGAAATTTGAATGGTTTTGGTAGGGAAGTTTCAGTGTTTTATTGAGCTATAAAAGCTATAAATCAATCTTTACCAATAGGAAACACAGTCTGCATGTTCAGGCTGCACGTTTAGTTTTTCAAAGTGATATGATCCCACACTATCTTCAGTAATCCTATCCTTATCTTTGCAACAGTGAATGTAAACACATCACTTTAGTGAGCACCCATTAAAAATGAATAATCCCTGCGCCGTTTTGAAAGAGGAAAAAACCAACCTTGTTTCGTGGCTTTCAAGTCGCCCATGTATTCCTGTAGATACGTATTTGTGATTTTTATTTTTGAACACAAATTCGGTTCTACAGGGTACATATAGACAACTACTGAGATATAAGTCTTCTGTTGTGGCTGCTAATGGTCATCAGAGAAATACCGAAATAGAGGCCTGATCAGGCTAGCATAAAGCATCCCTACCCCCTTTGCCTGTTTCATTAAGCTTCATATTTCTCCAAAGAACGGCTACTGATGACACGTTGTTACTAAGGTTTTGATGGAATATACGTGTTCAGGAACAAAGCAATATTTGATTTGCCATTAATGTTTAATTCGCACTTGTTAAAACGACGAAAAAGCATTTAAGCATATACATTTGTTATATAATTTCTTATTTATATCAGCCTCATTTGAAATGCGGCCTATTTTTCACCGACGTGCAGATGAATATATAAACACATGAATATTTACAATGGTTCACAATCACCAAAATATCCTGGAAATTGCATATTCAAAGAATGAAAACGTTTTTAAAAATTTGCATTATGTGATTGAAGCCTACATTTCGCGGGTACAATCCACTTATTACATCTAGCAATCCTAATTTACAATTAATCGAATTACAATTTACGTGCTTGCAACTTTCATGCTACATTTAGGAATTACTGCCAAAGCACATGATTATAAGTAAAGGGTTTAAAGCATTTCCCAAATGAAACGTTTTGAGGGGCGGAATCCAAGTGGATGGTCTGAAGGGGCGTGGCTGAAACAAAAAAGTTTTACGGGTTGCGGATGCAAATTATAAAAACTATGCACATAACATGGTAATCTGTAAATGTTAAGCAAATGTCACGAGAGAAGCGTATGCTACATACGACATTAGTGTAACAAGCCAAGTTACAGATTTAAGAAACTTACTGTGTATTTGCGATTCATAAAATTACGATTTCGGAGTTGACTAGGCAGGAAATTAACTCCAAATAAACCGTGGACGCATGAACTGAATAGGGAAAACCTGATGTCTTAAATAAGAATATTAATTGAAATGCTCTGTAGAAATACTCCCTCCCACTATTGTACAGACAAATACAGTCGGGTGAACCGTGAACACACACACACACACACACACACACAAACACACACACACACACACACACACACACACACACACACACAACACAACAAAGACCGAAAGAGCAACATTGCAGCAAAGATGCGAAAAAAAGAGAGAGATTTTATTTCCAGAGTCATTTTCTCTCAAACTGGAAATTCCTAGGTGGACCCCACATGAATATTCAGGCAGAAGCACGCAGTGCACAAAGCGCGCGCATGACAGCACTGGTGAAAAATAAGTTTCTGTTGTTCCCCAGGGTTTTATTGTGCGCGTTATTACCATATGACCGCTCGGTAACCTGCACGTCCATGCCTTGCATTTCTCCCTCCAGTTTATATATAAACGGGTTTAGAGGGCAGTAGGCTATATTCTTGAGAATATTCCTTCTGGATCATAGATAACTTATCACCTTCTCAGTGTACACCTTCCTCTATAGGTCATGGCCTAGTTGAATCTGCATGAAATAAATCACGCTTAATCATGTCATATAAAGTTCAACTGTGTTAAGGGCAAAAAAGTTTTCAAAACGGCAGGCACATGAAAAAATGCACCATTAGGAAACAAATACTAGCTTCATCTGCCTCACCTAGGCTTAGATAGGCTAACGGTAGGTGGATTTTTTTTTCATCAATCCACCCCCACCAGGCTGAAAACGCCCTCATCCACCCACTTGAGCCAGCTTCTGTGCTGCGGACGCATTTTAATATTAGTTAGACAGCCTGACCCGCGATTCACCTCGCGCGTTTGACTCGTTCCAATAGTTCACTGCCAAGCTGTTATTGATGAGCGAACAGCGATGAATTCCTTCTGCACACAAATGGCCTTAGATCCCGCACAAGCTCAATAACTAGTTATTGAGAGACTTGGAGGAAAACGAGGCCCACGGGCTTGCTTGATGTTTCATTTGTATGTTAGTGATTGTTCCTTTTTTCTTAATTTTTTTCGTAACATACACAATAGATAGATAGATAGATAGATAGATAGATAGATAGATAGATAGATAGATGGATAGATGGATAGATAGATGGATAGATAGATAGTTTTCTTTGAAATCTTTATTTTCATGCCAGTCTTTGTACTGAAACCTGACTGTCATTTACACCCTCATCGCATCAACTAGTAAACTACAAATAGATACAAAGATGAAAATTTACACATGTTAATTTCGATTTATTGAAAATATTTTATTATCTAATTCATTTTGGTAAATGGCTGGTGGGCATATCATCTGTCCAACAATTTTTTTTAACTTCACTGGCCAGGTAAAGTGCCAATGAAATCACTTAGTTTGAATGTCTTCTGTTCCAATAAATGAATAACTAGCTAAAATACTAAAGTAGTAGAGCTCTTCAGGTAAAGATGTTTGGGGAATTATATATACGTATATCAAATTTTGATGGTATTTTCGATACTATAGTTTTACTATGCTCTTTCAACAAATGAAAATATGATACAGATAAATAAAACTTCTAACATTTTATAATTTAGCTGTCCATCCGCATGTGACACCAATTAAATACAAATTACTAATAGTTTTCTTATTTATAATGTTTTAAACATTAATAAAATTTATTGAGCATCATTGATTTTGAATCAATACGTGGTGAGTTTGATGGTTTAATCTCTGGCCTTACATTTGCATCTATGTAATTGTCGAATTAATTTGAATCAGAGGTACTTGTACAAAGACAACTCGCAAAGTAATGGCATTTCAACATGGAAAATTGTGCTTAAGCATGGCTTAAATTCTCAAAAATGTAAACGAAATAGAGATGAATATGATTGGATTCCAATGCTAAATTGTCTGTTTTTTTAAAGCACCTTCCGCTTAATGAATAGCATATACAAGCTTTTTTCATAACAGTTTGATGTGAAGACGACGCATTCCAGCATTAAAACACAAGGCTTTACACTAATTATCAACAAATAATTAGACGTGTTTCTCGCCTGCCTTTCTCATGGAACACTGCCCTCTGGGTTTTTTTTCTATAGCAAAACAAGAAGGGACAGGTAGATTTTACAGGGTCTGACTAGCAAAAAACGCAGACTTACGGGTATAGCATTGCGTTCTGTCGTCCATGCACGCTTTCGTCTTTTCTTTTTCTTATCTGCTGGAGAAAAAGCGAGAGAGGACGAGAGGGAGATAGAAATTAAAATAATTGTAAAAAAAAGAAACATACCTTGATTCATAGTATAATAGTGTAAAATAGTGCATTTAAGTGCGTTATATGACTTAAGTGAACTGTCAAGGCATGATTCTCTTAACTAGGACAATGATATGTATTTAGCTCAGACTATTATCAGAATTATTTCCTTGATGTATTCGTTTATTTCTGGCACTAATTGACCTAAGACCGCAAACTCACTCTTTCAGGGCAATATACAAATGTACGACTTTTGTTTTTATAGAACATACATGAATTTTTGAACTGTGTCACAATGAGTTTTAGACTATGCTTTATTCATATAGCCTACTGCAGACCTTTCTGGAGACATACCAAGTCAATAACATCTGAATATGCTACCTGGTTCACACACTGAAATCCTTTCAACAAAACCTAAAATATTTTGAATCACTTGAATATAAATGTTTTGAACTGACTTAAATGCTTAAATGGCAATTTCATTCTACACTGTTGTGTTTGGTAACTAGGTGAAAAACATTTGCTCAAGGCTCCTAGCTACACTCGGAGAGCATCTCATAAGGTGAAAAAGATGTATACAACTCATTAATCACAAACAATCATATGCATGAAATAACACAAGTGTTTCTTCTTATTTACCAAACATTAGCGTGCTATGTGATTTACAGGTGGCTCCTTGGTACCTGTATACTCCTGTCCAAACAGGAACTTATTCATGAACAGAATGTGAGCAGTTCTACTATCTGACATTTAAACTCGTTTCATGTTATCCCCTATCAAAATGCCCTGGGTGGTTTTCCATTCTCTTTGAAAGGTGTGGCGGCACTATTATAACAATTGCAGTGCAGTAAGGGTTATTTCTTCTTTAAACACAAAAAAGGAAGACAGAAAACTGACCCTGAACGCAGGAGAAAACAACAGAGGGATATAAAACAGCACCCCCTATTGGATGTTGATGTTTTTTTATATCCTATTCAGAGAGTTACAATACACATATAAAAAGATTGTAAAAGATGTATGCAAGAAGGGGTACTATATTTAATCTTCTAGTTTATTGAAAAACAATGGGGGCATATTAGATTTTGAACCGATTCCCCAACTTTCATTTAGTTCTTTACTTGTCTACTACTCTCATGTTAGTGACATAACCAGCAATGCACCTCACATTTGCAGTTTCCTGCAAATACTGTATTCTTATGTACACTCTTAGAAAAAAGGGTTCTTCAAGGGTTGTTTGAATAGTTAAGGGTTCTTAACTTTCTAAAAGGGTAATAGAGAAACACTCAGCTGTAGGGATATACATAGAACCTTTAAGGGTTCCCCCAGAGGGACAATCGAAGAACCCTTATAGATTCTTGATTTAACATTTTTTTCAAAAATTGTAGAACCTAAAAATGTAGCATGCCCGCTAATATGTATTCACTTAATTCACTTTTATAACTTAAAATTATGATGAAAAAATCCTACCAATTTAAGGTTAAAAGTTAAGGTTAAAATCAAGATTAAGACTTAAATTATGTGTTGACTCATCATGGGTGTAAATATTTGAATGACATTATGAAAGTAATGTAAGTATCAACATGTTAAATGTATTCATCACATATAGGCCTACATGGAACAGCTTACTGGAGAAAACCAGTCTCATCTGAAAAGAAACACCACTTTCAGTTTATAATAATCAACTATTATGTAGTCAACTTCATGTTGACATGTGAAACATGGCCCCCATGTTGCCTATCTTACCCTCAGGCAGCACCCATAAAGGTTACAATTGTATGAATTTACAAACAAACACAATCTCTTTAAGAGCCAGGACAATATCTGCTACTGTAATAATAGTTATACTATAATGCAGGCCATCACAGCCACGGTGACCTTTAGGTAGTTTTGTTTAATAATTTTCACCTCCACTCAGACCTTCACTTTTCCTCCAGGGCTAAGAGCAACAGTCGATGCTAAGAGCTAACACAGTAATGCATGTATGACCTTTACTCTATTACATGTATACATGTGCAGAGGTGACTGACAATATTTTATATGGAATACAGAGACTGGCATTCTTACAATAACTGTAACCTTCCCTAGCACAGTTGGAGGAAATAAACAACCTGATGCCTAACTTGACCTCTGTATATTATCCTAAAAGACAGATATCTGGCAAGCTGTGAAATTCCGTCTGCTGATTGTGTGACAATATGTATACAATTAGGCCTAATGCACACCACTATAAACTTATTTTGCAGTATGATATAAACAGGCAAGCTACTAACTACCCACACATACACCAAATAAACTTTACAGTTTTTAGTAGTATGCATTATTTTATTTTTAGGGAAGTAACAAAAAACATGTTTTTGGAGAGTTAAAAGGTTATTTGTCCAACTAGGTCCTTACAATTACATTGAACAAACCAAACAAACTTGAATAAACAACTTTTCTGACTGAACCAATCTTTGATGTCATACCTTGAAGCAAGCACTCTGCCTCTCATCCTATGAGAAAATACAGGCCTTTTTCCATTTCACTGCCCTGAGAAAAGCCCTTTGACTGGCTATGGTATTTACAACTCAATGGTATTTACAGCCATAAGCTTAGACAGAATGGGTCCCTGTTCTACAATCTCTTAATCTTGAGTAGCATTTTTATAAATTCTTACTGTGCCACTGAGAGAGACTATCTTGTCTTGGTCCCTCCTTTGTCATCTAATAAAGACTGAAGAACTAATCAATTAAAATTGATGGCATTTTGCACTAACAAGATCAAACCCAGCCAAAACAATACTAAAA
>JAOUQW010000016.1:14810891-14822206 GCA_028565825.1 Olivaichthys viedmensis
AAAAAAGCCAAACACAAATAGACCTTGCACAGGTTATTTTACTGTGTCTTTTGAGTGTACGTCAAAACATGATATCCAAACCACTATTTAGACTGTTTGACTCTGTGTCTTAATTACACAATAATAATTAAAAAAAATATTCAGCGTTTTTGGTAGAATCGAAGAACATTTTAAATTTGAAAAGGTTAAATTTAATTTATTGTCCGCTATAACATATTTAGAAATATATCTTTAGAATGTTTACAAAATCTATTTGCATTCACTGTATTATGTATTATTAAAATTAAAATTAGGACTGTATTATTATAATGACTATTTTCTTCTTGAATTTTAGGCATAGGCAATTTTCAAAATCGAGTTAAGTTTTAATACAACAATGTCATCTATTGTCAGAAAAACATTGACTGCAGAAGGTCGAATGGCCTAACTTTTTGATGCTCGAATGTACCTGCGCTTTAATTTATTTGGTTTAAACTTAAGGACATCTGTCAATCTGATTTGTCATTTATTTTTTCACGGTAAATATCTGATAGGCTAAACTTCTAAATGTAATTAGTGATTCCCTATAAGTACCAAAATAGATAACTAACGAGGCAACAATACTTTATGAGGCACATTGTTTTGCGTTCGTCCTCTGCACCGTAATAATATTAAAGTCTATATAATTTATATAAGGGACCCCTATCTATTATCACAGTTTAAAATACCACTTTTTGCTATTTCAACTAATCAAGCTTTACACTCCACAAAAATAATGAAACAGAATGATAGTGATATGAGAAAATAAAGCATATGTCTAATCAAGACACAACCATCACAACAATCTCATAGATTCTGGAGTTAAATATTTAAACTGTTTAAACTTTTTACATTTGTAAAAAATAAAGATATTTGGTAATGGTTTTAGCATGTTTAGTGCCTCTTTTACACAGACAAAGAGTGGTCGAGCACGATGCTGCAACCAAGTACAAAGGAACCAGACAGCTGCCCAGACACAGCACTTGAATTTGACCACTAAAATTCTCGATGCAGCCACCATAAAAAGCGTAATGACCGAAAAAAAAACAAGAAAACCTTTGTTTCATAGAAAGGAAAATAAGCTAAAGCGTTGCTAAAAAGTACAAAGAAATAAAATCATAAATGCATTGAAACAATGATTGCATTTTTATTTTCATAATATGCAAACACAAAGGAATTATATGCAAAGCCGTTGAGGTTTACGTTGGACCATACAAAATCAGCGGATTCTTAACGCTGTGCATTAACCTCAACGAAAATAAGGGTTTGCACTATTACCATGGAATAACTAGCAAACTAATATAAACTTGAAACTTTAAAATAGTTTTCTGAAATAATTTCCACACTAGAGTCTAAAATTGGCTGTGTGTTTTGTAATCATGTGTAAAGAGTCAGTAAATCAGTGCGGGTTTTCCTTCTTTTTTATTAGATTTTTTTGGGGAAATTTTTAGAAACCGTAACAGGACAAACGACGTATAACATTACTAGTAAAAGCTGGTAATGGCAAAAAAAGGATAGTAAAACTGAAAACCAAGTGGTAATCTCATAAACAAGGCAAAAGTAATAACACTAATAATTGAAGGAAAGCACCGGTTGCATCTGGGTGTTTTATTATCCTAAATTAAAATTGAAACCATGAAATCTGATGGCTTACTAATACATATTTAGTTATCTTGTCACAAGATTAAAAAGCGCATATGAATAAGCCACGAGAATATTGTTTCTGTACAAGCCTAAGTTATTTGCGCCACTCAGGAGTCTTGCATAACAGGAATAATATATGTAGAAACTTGTTTGAAATGTGTATATGCTTTATATGATCTTATATAGTGACTCTCTCGCAGTAGGACCCAGAAGTTCAAACAAAGGCTCAGCTCGAAACAGTCACCATTTCCTCGCAAATGGTCAGCCCCTGCTGGAGATTCCGCAATTGTGGACACTGTGTACAATTTGAATTGAACAAACTGCATGTCCATGAAAAGGTCGTTTAAAGTCTTCAGAGCTACCGAGGAAAGATATGTTGTAAATGTTTGCCGTACTCTTGCTTAAAACCATCGCTTTACGGCTGTCGGTGGAATCTAAGCAATGCCGCCCTCATTCCATAATTACAACATTAAAGTGTAACCTCAAAAAGTACAAGTTTTCCAAAAAGATTGTCACCCAACACGAATTTGCATATAGCCCAATATGCAATATGAATATATTTTTGACGATTTGTGTGTGCATCGATGTAGATTATCTTGTGCGTCATGGTGCAAGAAATATACACATATAGCCTAAAATATTTAAAACAACGACCTATGTCAACTCCGAGTCGTTCAGCACTGCCTGAGACAGGGCTAAAATGGGAAGCGGTGTCATAATATTACTATCCCCTCATGGCCTAGATAAATTTAATTGGATGTAAGTCGGGCTGTTAAACCCGATTGTATGAGCTGTGAACACTTTCAAGAAACAACAATAATGGTCCTTGTTTTTTTCTTTTACTGAGGTCCCGGGGAGTACAACACACACAACCAGCATCCAATTATAGGAATTAGATTTTAAAAACTTACAGATCATATATGCGTAATAATAGGTGATATCTGGATGGGGTAAGTTTTAGGGTGGGCAATATGACAGACATCTGAATTTTGGGTTGATTCACTGAACATTGTCGTGCTGTACGTTGTATTGTAACCGTAAAGGCTATATTGTTTCGTGTGCAATGAAAATAAAAAGTAGGCTATGGCATTTGACGCAAAAGCTGAAAGAGTGGTCACTGTATCATAATCTTTAATCTCTAAATAATTTTCTCAAACCATTTGGTTTCTTTCAAAGATACGTGCAAATTGTTTCTTGAGCTTAAAGACATCGTACATTTAACGCTATATTATAACTGCGCGTATATATTGCGGGTAGGCTACTTAGGAAACCGTTAGGGTGTTGTGCGATTTTTCCTATATTCACATATACTTCCATATATCAATTTTAAATGTTTGCAAACAACTGCGATTTATATAATGCTTATGAGGTTACATTTTGTTTCTTTCCACAAATTAGTTAAATATTTTTTTATTTCCACATTATACTGATTCATTAAACATGCCTAAGGAAACTGTCGTAAAATGTAAGTATTAATAACGTTTTCTGTCTTAAAAATATTTAACTCTTCTCGCATTCATGACAATGTAGCCTACAAGAGGTAGCTAATACACCTAATATATAGTATAGGACCTCTAGGAGGTTTTGTTATGTTTTTTCTAGGTCTTGTGTTGAACTAAATGTCACCATAAATATGGTGTAGATGTAAATAATATGGTGTAAATAAGTAGAGTTAGCGTTGCTGTATCCTTATAGCCTATTTTGTTTCAAAAGTGCAATACTTAAAAAGCTAACCATTTAAAATGTTAGGCCATTGCCGCAGGAACATTTGCTAACGCGCAAAAACTAAATTTTGTGCGAACACTGATTCACCAGTTATATTTTACGCCACCGAAGTGTATCAAATGGAGATATGCTCTGATGAGCTAAACTTTTTTTCCTGTGTCATCTCTGTGCTTGCTTTCGATAATATTTGTGTTTGATTCAGAATCCTAAAGGCGCCACAGAGTAGTTCGATGTTGAAAGTGGAAACAAACCAGCAGTGAAACGCACACTATAGATCCAGGAGTAGAGTTTTACATGTCAAAATGCCAGTAAAGATCGCATACCTGCTAAAAAATATATATATATATATAAGATCCATGTTTATGGTAATGTAAGGAGAGGCGCCTTTTCAGCTTTACAAAGATCAAATATTTCCAATCAAAGTAGTTTCACACAGATGAAACGCCAACAGTGTCGTGCTAAAATGAAACAGGAAACAATTATTGTGGGATGAGCGCTTTTGTCAGTGAATGGTGTTGATAACTGAAATAGTGACCATGCACATCCAAGTTAATCTTATTCTAATAACTGGACCCGTTTGACCAGAGTTGAAATTTTTATCATTACTTCACATAGCCATAAAATAAGCAGGAAAGGCTGTGTAGTGTGTATATAACTGTCTATATCATGTTATACAAATGCCACAATTTTTTGTTGTTGCATGCATTCATATGAATAACCAACCGAATGCGAAAATATGATGTTTGTGCATGCTTTTTATGTCTCTAGAAGTGTGTATCGTATTGGATATGTGGAATCCATGTAAGGTGCAAACTAACTTGACCTTCAATTTGTGCTTTGCTCCCGCCCACCACAACGGGCCTACGGCAAAGGGGGTGGGATTGAGACTCATCCTCTTCCTGCTGAATTCGAACGCGGACCGTTCCATTTTTGCACTACTCACAATAAAGAATAGGCTACTGGCTAGCGATACAGGATAACACCAGTTTCAACCTCACATTACGATATTTAATAATGATTTTAAGAATTTTCTTGCAACTCTGCCCTCGAATTATACATTTAGCATGACCAACTTTATGAACATCCGGTGCACAAGTAGTTTTGCAGTACTGGGTTATCTGAAACGCTGAAACGATAGGACAGGGCATGCAGCGATTTGTGTGTGTGTGTGTGTGTGTGTGTGTGTGTGTGTGTGTGTGTTTTAAAGCCATGTGTTTTAAAGCCACTTTGTGAGAATATCCTGAAGCAGCAAATCAAGTACGCAGCGTCAAGTAAATAAACTAAATTATTCAATTAAATGCCTTTTTTTGTTCCATATTTAAACAATATTGTGGTGTTTTTTAATTAATCGTACTATTAGAATCGGATAGGAAAGAAGCACCGACACATAGCCTCGTTTACAACTGAAACGTCATGAAAAATCTAATAGTGTTCATAGTCATATGTTGTTATAATGTGAACAGGAATATAGCACATCAAAGAAATTTCATAATTCCATAATTCCATAATTCTAAAATGGTTTACATACAGTTTCTCCACGAGTGCTGACGTGAATCTTCCTTTAAGCAAAAAAACATTAACATGACGTTAATACTTATAGTTTTCGATTTATATCTTGGACTGTGTTAATAATGAAAATATCCACACTCAATGCTTTTCGAGTGTATCCAAGGATGTTAAACACACAAGAGGGTAAACTGTAAGAGAATAATAATGATTAGGCCAGAAATAATAATAATAATAATAATAATAATAATAATAATAATAATAATAATAATAATAATAATAATGTGTCTTTGGCGATTCATTCATTTCAGTACTATTTACAGTTTACACTGACTAACTGATAATATAATAGGAAAATGCTAATAAATTACTTAAAATTAGCCTAAGTTAACTGATTAAGTTAATTAAAAACGGTCGCTTTTTCGAAAAACACCTAGGTGTGACAACGCTTCTCTAAATGTGTAACAATTTATCCGCGACATTAAACATACCAGGCCAAGTAAATCAGCAAATTTTCTCCCTCTTCGTCTATCTCTCGCCAATCCCATATAGACCTGTACAATTTGATGCAGACATAGATGAGGGGTGAGAGGGCGGCCGAAGGCTTTCTTAGACCACATGACAACACAAGTTCTGTGTGAAGGGCACGGGCTGAGCCGCCGAGACAAACCCCCATAAACAAACGGAGTCAGTCTCAAAGTCAAAAGCGCCGCAGCGCGTAAAATGTCATTGTAAAGGTTGAAGGGCTTGCGTTTTAAAATGACGCATGCATATTATACAGGCCTACTTGACAAATCTATACAATAAACATAAAGCCACTTCGGTTCTGAAACTATCGCAGAAAAATTATCAACACTGATACCAATCAATTCGCTAATCTTACAAAACGAATATTGTCCAAAATATTTGCCTGAATGAAAGTAATTTTGGACAACTGTAATATGAAATGTAAATTGCCAAAATGCTTAATTAAGCGACCCATAAAGCAGGTTTTCCTTAATTAGCGGGCTTCGAAATACGACTTTTAGAAAATAATGCTTGATGAAAACAGAGAGGCTGCCGTTTTAGCAGTTACGGAGCAGCGGTATCCTTAAAAGAGCAATTACGCACCAACGTCGCATTTCGGTTCCAAAAATGCAAATTGACCAAGCACATGACTGCCAGTTTCCGTAGTTGGGCTTTAAGTACTAGAAGCGAGTATCCTCTAGGTGGATATTTTTACTCAGTCGGTGTGGGGTGGAGTAAGAAAGGCCTCGAGTTGCAGGCCTAGATGTTTGTACTAACATAAAGATCATAAGCCATTCCCTGGTCTAAGCTGGAGAATATGTTCTATTCAAAGAAAAGATAGCGAGATTAGGCACACTTATGTGCCACACTTACTGTAAGGTAAGCAGAAGTCAAAGGTCTATTAAAAAATATTCGTTTTTTCTTTTTTAAGCTAAATTTACCAAGTAATCGGTTTAATTAAAAGGTGCATTTTTGTTTAAAAATCAGATACAGGCAAATTCTGTTGGTTTGTATACAAACTCTCTGTTGCCATTCGATCTTTGGGACGTTTTAGACGTCAGTTGCAGATTCTTGTTTGAAATGTGAAATTAACTTAAATCCCAGAACGCGTGCGTTATGGTGTTATCCTTTTTGACGCGGAACAAACTGTATATCAATAGGAAGATGTTGAACAGGAACCTCAGTTACAGATAAGTTTATAGACTTTATTTAACAGAAACCTTGAGCTACACATACATCAATACATTCATGAATTCGCAGCGTTATATACAAGACAGTTTTAGATCATCACAAGAGGAATGCGACATAAAAATAGAAAAATGGAAAATGTTAAGTAGCCTTAACTAAGTTTTCCACAGATTCACAAAAGAAAGAAAAATTAATTACTAAGATTTGAGTTGCATGCCAACCCGAAAAAGGAAAAGGTAGCACCGATTAAGGAGTGTCTGTATAGTGATCCATTTAATAATAATAATAATAATAATAATAATAATAATAGTTTTTAAAGCTTAAATATCAAGGCTCATAAATAGGTTTCTGAACCACTTCTTTGTCCACAAGATTAAGACATTCCTTTTCACTTTTGATAAAGTGTCTTTAAAAATAATGCATGCTCAACACTGAAACGTAAAACCGGCCGTAAAAATAGCCATTTTTGCAAGAGGAGCGAATTAGAGCCATAATTAACATGCAGTGTAACTTTTTTCACTGGAGTTTATTTTTTAACTTTAGATAATAAGTAACAACTGATAAAACGATGGCTTCTTCATGAGTTAGAAGGAATATACATAGTGATGATTTTAAGGATCGTGCCCAATGTTCTCAAGAGATTATGTACTTTACCTTTCACCAACGTAAACTATAGTAATTGACAATTAATCATGCACTTCCCTCCCAAAACCGTTTTAGATGCTTAATTAAGTTGGTCCAAACACTTATGTCCAAACTTGGGTCAAGGGACGTGCAATTATGATAGAAATTATCCTCCACTATCACTGCAGCAAAACAGAAGGTTGTGGCAAGAACTTTACTTTTCACAAGGGTTAAAATTAACGTTATCAAAAGCAGTAATGCAGCAGTAACAACACAGTGTTACCAAATACACAAGAGTACCAACACAGTAATACCAGTCTTGACCAAAGTCTGATTTCAGGCCGTGCGTAAAAGCAATGAGGTGAAGAGAGACAACATGGCACCGATATTATTTCAATTTTTACACATATAAAGGTTGGCATATAAGCTGCGGTTTGTTTGTTAAAGTCTCTTAGATCTGCTGAGCAGTTAGATGACTAAATTTGTGCCCATGACCGTGAACGTGCCCGACAACACGTGGCGATCACTGCGGAAAAGAGATATGGATTTCATGATATTCCGATACACAGTTTTTACGCTTCTTCCCCTTTCTGGTTGTAAAGATATGCATTAAGTGAGGATTACGTACACTAAAACAATATGGTTTGTGAAAATACTAAGGTCCTTAGGCAATGCGATTGCTATTGAGGACAACCATCGTTAGTGTTCTTGATTTAAGCGCTCACTTAATATTTGTTTCCATGCAAAATAGAGCAAAACTATTTTTGAATACGCCAACAGATACTGCAGAATTTTTGTAATATGTAGAAATTTTACGAAGTAATAAATAGCTGATACTCTTGTGAGTACATCTCACAAATCATGTTTAACTGCCAGTTAAATACAGGCATATACTTTCGCTTTGGTGGAATATCTCACAGCTTAATTTTGACTGAATAGCCTACATAATTTGCAGTATATATTGTAATTCGAAGTAGAAAGGGAACGTGGCCGAGGGCGTGTTTCTTTCAAATAATGCATGATAACATACACTCCTCTAGACAACACCAAAAATCTGGACATTGCAGCCACTTTAATATATGTATATATATATTACAATACAAATTGTGGTAACAGCAGAGCTTTTTCTGCTAACATTTGGTCGCCTTCCCCTGAATTAATTTCTGCTTGCGTATGCACTTTGCCTTTACGCAAACGAATGCATGATGAAGCAAATAAAGACTTTTGAGAATAATACTGAGTTGTTGTAAAATTATCCTCAGTGGATGAGTTGTGTGGTGCTACTGCTAAACGATGCACACTGCTGCCTAAAAAAAGGACAAGGCCTGTTCCCTCAGCAACAGTCTCTTCTTCTTCATTCTCCGATTCTGAAACCAGATCTTAACCTGTTGGTCACTGAGGTTGAGCCGGTCTGACAGCTCCCTCCGCCGTTGCCGAGTGATGAACTCGTTTAGCATGAACTCGCCTTCCAGCTCGGCCAGCTGGAGTTTAGTATAGGGCTTTCGTTTCTTGCGGGTCCGGGTGTGCATCGGATACCATGGGGCACCTAGAAGGGGCAGAACACAGGTTATGAGAATGTAACAACACATACACAAAAAACAATAACATTCTAGGGCCTCTTGACATCCCTATGCCATGCAAAGTATCAATCCCCCAAGTTAATTTGAGTTTGCACCCCCAACATGTACCAGTGGCCTACTTGACAACTGATGCAAAAGGAATCTGGTGGCAGTTTGTCACCCCACAATGTGATATTTCTATATAGAGGGAAACTATCGATTTACGTGTGTTACATGATGTTTAAGCCCACATTACGAACACAATTGGGTTTTCCCTGCAACTAACACCCATTTATTTCTCAGTTTTAAGACATGTTAACTCATTTCCTGCTGCACAAGCCGAAAAGATATATAGTCCTTGAAACAAAAAGCTTTCTTTTGATTCAGAGATTAGCCTTTATTTTTTACTAAAGCCATGCAACTTGATTTAAATGACAGAAAGCTTTAGGGAATCCCATTATTGTTGAGCGATAATAATCCATTATGTTTTTTAAGACAGAA
Source organism: Olivaichthys viedmensis (assembly GCA_028565825.1). Classification (NCBI taxonomy): domain Eukaryota; kingdom Metazoa; phylum Chordata; class Actinopteri; order Siluriformes; family Diplomystidae; genus Olivaichthys; species Olivaichthys viedmensis. Next base: position 14,820,164 of record JAOUQW010000016.1, read on the forward strand.
GAGTCTAAAATGCAAACGGTGGAATTGAGACTGACGGATTTTATGATGTTGTGTTCACTGGTTGTGTAAATGACTGAATGCTATAGGGCTTGTGAACGTGGAGCATTTTAGGGCAGCCCCTAGCGGCGCTGATCCACCACGCAAGTACCCTGCAGGCAAATCAGTGCATTTGACAGCATATCCACAAGTACATTCCCTTACAAAAGTTTGTCAGAGCAAAATCTTTGTTGGTGTACATGCTCTACCAACGATCTATTTTCTGTACTCTTTTATACTGCAGTTGAATGCCACCACCCACCTCCTCCTGTGGAGATATTGCTCGTGTGGTTTCCGGGCGATACCAAGGTCTGTGGGTCGCTGGTCGAGCCTTTTCCTCCATCGTTGAGCACTGAGGAACTGGAATCGGACTCGAGAGACTGGCAGGACGGCGGGTTTGGGGTCAGATGTTCGGTGCCATAGTCATACTTAGTAAAGGTACTACCGTTGCCCATCCCATTGTGCACCCCGTGATCTGATGATACTGATGTCTCCCTTGTTCTCTCCTCTCGTTTGAGGCTGCCTGTGCCGTCTGAGCAAGCTTCTCTACTGCCACCGTTGCCGCCATAATAACACTTCTCCTCCGGTCGTGCTGTTTCACCACAAGATCGGTTGAAAGACGGATTAATGGATACAGAGCTGCTGAAGTAGGACTGAGAATATCCACTGCATGACTCCGAAGGATTCCACGGGAGGGAGCACACATTGTCCCTTCTTGGGTACGAGAGAGACGGTAGCCCCGCCAGTTGTCCCCCTGAGGCTCTAAAATTCGGGAAGTAAAACGTATCTCCAGTGTGGATGTTTACCAAAGGTCCCACAAACCCAGGATTAAGGAGATTATGCTCGCCCATTTCCGCGGGCCTGACCAACAGCTTCTAGTTTATTGCAATCTGACATTTAACATAGTTAAACCTGGAGGTGCACCTGATTGGTCATTTCCACGTCACGTGCCTGAGTTTACTCGAACTCCAGAAGGCACCACCCACTTGGTCTATTTTAGACAAAACAAAACATTGACTTCTGTATTACGGGGTTTTATATGCTTTTTAAACATACTATAAAATATCGTATTAAAATGTTAAAATCTTGTTTTTCAATTCCCTGTATCTGCAGGTTTGAAATTGTTCCTCTGTTCGTTCCCTTGAGTAAAAAAAATATAGAACTGTCCCTTGCCTCGTTTAATATCTTTATAAGCTAACAAATTATTTTAAAACTATTTTCATAGGAAAACTGTTAATTTCTTTGAACGGTGTGGGTGCTGATGACATTTTGTTTTCGTGAAAAATTACGGTTGAATTCAGTGTCGAATAAAGCTTTGATGATCCACTTTTACAGGCTTGTTTTAGAGAAAGACTGATGCTCAGCGCTTCACTAACACTCGTATTTACTGTAACGGGGTCAGCAGGTTGAAACCGTTGGCTCAGTAAAATAAGATAATATTCTATAAGATTTCTTCAAGAACCTAGCCCATATTTCAAATAATATGCCCTCGCACACCTCATATGAACAACTTTAACAGATCCCCTCCATAAATACTCGCAGCCAAACTCTGGGAAGATTATTACACATCTCGCAATTCTTTTATATGAACTTTACAAGGTAGCCGAGGGTATTTAAACGTTTCAGCTGTCCCAAACTCAACACACTAGATCACCTTAATTGATAAGTGATTTCAAACACTAAATAGGCGGGAATACAGCTTCATCGACTTATGTCAGCTTAACATTATATCGAAGGTCCAAAAATATACTTGCATGCAACATGAGTAGGTCAATGATAAGATCGGCAATTTAGCCTACTTCAAATGATAAAAATATTTAAGCACAAAATCTATTGACTGGGTATTGTATTATTAGGCTGGGTGGGTAACTTTTTTTCTTTACTATTATGCATTTTACGGGACTTAAGCTTGCATCTACCATTAGTGTTCATTAAAGCAAATTTATTTTACATCAATAACATTTCCTTCCTAAATTGATATTCTCCCCACTTAAATTGCAGAATGTT
>JAOUQW010000016.1:14831930-14843252 GCA_028565825.1 Olivaichthys viedmensis
TTTAAAGGTAAGTGCTTACAAATTAATCCCATTACTTCACATTATTTGCAGGCTTGAGGTTAACAGAATTTAGTGACACAAGTTCACCCTTGTGCAACAGTGATATTTCCTTATTCAGTGACGATACTTTTCCAGAAAGTGAATGCTTCGCTGGGAAAAGCCAAGGAATTCCATTTTTTTTTTACTGACCACTTTTGCTGTATGACAATATATATTTTTTATTTTCCTTACTTTTTACATTTCACGACGTTACAGTATACAATAACCTACATTGTTTAGCCTTTATGGTGCATTGCACGCTTCGATGTAAAAAAAATTAAACGGATATGCAGTAATTATAAACCCAGTTGTAGCTGAAACAAATCTTGCTATCTTTCTACGCGGGATTGATGAATATGAACGGCTCCTTCAAATGGCAGCTGCACGGAAGTCCAAGGTCAAGGTAAAAACCGCAGACAAACAGCGTCAGAGTCTAGACAGACAAGAATGAGCTTCACTCGCCCACATGAAAACTTCTTGCAGTAATTTAAAAAATCCAATACACAACGCAACGGAAGGTTTGCAAGAAAAACTGTCAGGCAAGCAGGCCAATTATTTCCGAATAATTTAAGTAATTTTCGCTCTTAAAGTGCATGAACGACGGGTGTACATATAATATAATTATTTCATAATTATTAACAATAGTAATAATAATAACAATAATAATATAAGCTAACATAAAATTCAAGAATGTTTTTCTGTTCCTTTTTATGTATTAATATTCATGTTGATAATGGAATAAATTCTATTGTATGACCATTTTATTGTTGCTAAAACAAGGTTAACCTATTATTTTTCAAATGCATGTATTTCAAAGTTACAAAATATTGCGTCCTCCTTTTTTTTAAGTGCTGGAGTTGTCACAAGGTATTTTTGTGTGAAATGTGCTAGTAGGTGTTGGACTAGCTAATTCTCAATAACTATTTCGAAAACTATACTTGCAAAAAGCCTCAAATAAAGCAGCCTAACATAACAATATTGCATGATGGTAAGTCTAATTTGGATATAATACAAAGTTATTTACCAACACTGATGAGCTAGACTTGTTTTGCATTAATATCTCTGACTATGAGATTAGTTCGAAGAAAGAAAATTAATGTAGGCTACTATAGGCCTAATGTAGACTAAATATTGGCTACAAGTTGAACTGGCTCTTATTGCTTTCCTTGCTAGTCATATTCGGTGAAATCAACATTCACACATTTGCATAAGAAATCCTTAGCATAAGAAATGCATCTTGAAATGAGAGAGATTGTGTTTATCTATAAAGCATACAGAATTAGTAGTTGTTTAAAAAAAAACTATTTTCATGAAATTCTCTTGATCAATGATCCCCTAATCATTCTATAGATTCTGTTTCACTTGGAGTACATACTATTGTGAGTAGTGCTAGTAACAGGACAATTCGTGCTCTGAATGGTGTCTATAATCATACAAGTTTTCATACAATTGTTGATGTAGTCGTATAATAGACTGGAATTTCTAGTTGTGTTTTGAACTGCGATTAATGGTTAGCCATCCCTATTTCTGTTAGTGCTCATTAAAACTATGTTCAGATTGTGTCATATTCATAGTCACTGTGATCTGAATAAAGATCGCTGTGGTCTGCTGTAGATATCATTGCACACGTCGACATACTGCAATTCAGTCTCAATATCAGTTCCATGATAATTTTAATTTTGCTAACCATTTGAATAAGCGTTTTATGCAAAGAAAAAACATGTCCAAGTATTTTACTCTTTCATTCTAAAACCCAGAAAAATGTAATCATACACAGAACAGTTTATCGATCATAGAGGTAGGCAAACAGACATCACCAATGTCACCTATTTGCACGCAAACTGCATAGGCTACATATATGCAGACGACGCGTTTGTTACAAGCTTATTTTTTTATAAACAAAGAAAAAGTAAAAGAAAAGAAATAACACCAACATGCTGTAAGAAATACACTGGGGTGGTTTTTAAGTTGTTCCTCTGCGACGTGGTACGTCCACAAGACGACTTCCCATTTAGGCATTTGGGAGCTGGGTTGTCATGGTGAACTAAAAAATCGATAGCCGCCTCGATTAAAGCTACCCCGACCCAGACCTATTAAAGCCTTGCCTGCGTTTCTTATGTACATACAGAGTGTGTCCGCGCATTAAACATCCACTAAACTCTTTCAGCTGTTATAGCTAAGATTCTGTGTTTCTGCCTCAAGAAGCGTTCGACTGGGATGCTAACAGTTATTATATACTCGGCCTATATGCCAAATCTCGATCTGATCTTATTTGGCAAATAGATCATTTCCCCTTAACCATATTTAGTTATATTACAAAAAATCCTGCATTATTTTATCTTCCTAGCGTTGCTAACCCATTGTAGACATGCTTAGGCTGAGGGAGGTCACGGGAGCGTGTTGCGCCTTTAAGGATAAAATGCTCTATTTATAATGTCCTATGTACACAGTATGGATATAAGGTACTATTTTGATTCACTGCTTACTGCATATCAGAGAAAAACGTTTCAAACAGCATCAGTTCTGATTCTAAAAACTATATAGAGTTCTTATTCTTTAGCAATTAATGGTAAAGTATTATAAGTAATCATATTAGAGTTCTAGTGACAACAGAAGTAGGATTTCCACCGCTGGAAACGCTGGTATCCCCAACTTTTAAATGTAACTGACTAGAGTCCATCGACGTGCTGCACTCGCAGTACCTTGGAGCGTTAAACAGACCTATGTAAAACGCTCTTGGCGCACAGCGGCCACACCTTTGCCTCTGCACGCACAATCCTGCAGAGGGAGGGGGAAGTGTATGGTGCAGAGGAGTGGGAATGGGTTCTTATATGTAGCTCAGATGAATTTACACCACCCTCCCCCATCCAGCCCGCCAATAACTCAGAACGTATGAAGAAATTATGTTGAGCACCTCAGTGCTTCCATACCAAGAGCCTGATTATGAAGAGTGCAAATCAAGTGAGTGAGGTTAAATGAATATACACGTGTACCGAGTAGAAATGTGAAGATTTGGATTTGACTAATACGGTACATTCTCGTCTCCTGATAAGTGAGTTTTTCCTCACTTGATAAATGGACAACAGCAGAAGATAGTTCATATGGACGTGTCAAAATCCACAAATCTTTTGCGTGTTAGGTAAACACTGTGCTAGACTGAAAACTAACATTAAGCATAGCCTGTAGTGTGTAAGAAGAATTCAGATGTAGGGTTAGGCTTAACACAAAGAACAACGTGAAGCCACAATTCTTCAATTTTGTTTCTCTCTTTCTTTCTTTGTCTTTCTTTCTTTCTTTCTTTCTTTCTTTCTTTCTTTCTTTCAATTTTAACGTATGATAGGCCTGCTTCATTATAATAATACGTTCTACTAAATTACGACTTCTGCCACGTAAAATTTCAGAGCACACATTTCTCAACTTCTTGATAAAAATAGTGTATTAAGCGCAACACACAATCATGTGTTTTTTTTTTTAGCTTCCTGCCAAAAAGTTTGATGTTACCATGGTACCACGTTCGTATAATTTCAAAATTTCCAAGCTAATCTTTTTTTTAAATGATCATCTTATTCAATGACGGAATTATAATCATAGTTATAAATGCGCTTGCAGGAGTATCAAGTAGAAGACGAATTGTCTCCCCCACATGCAGACGCGTCTAGTCGGAAGTCCAAGTTCAAGTTAAAAGAGGCTGTCAATTACTCTGTCCAGACATGTTGATTGCGACGACAGGCTTCTATTGTACGCTATTTTTTGACCTGACCTTAGTATCCGTAATTTGAAGCTTTTCCTATTTATATTTGTTTAAATGAACGACCACAAAATACAATTGAAAAAAAAAAATGTTGTTTTGCTAAATTTAATGTAGTTTAGTTTAATTGTAGGCTTTGGCTTGATGAATGCCGAAATTTGCAGAAAATGAATGTGTACAAAGTGAATGTGCACAAAATGCATGAAGTACAACGCACTTTAAATGTGAAAGGTAATCATGCATGGGATAATATGTATGCATGTTCTATGTGTGGGATTAAGTAGCTTAATTTGAAACCGTAGCCTAAAGTCTTGCTCTAGATAAACAAGACTGGAATGACAATTGCTTTTTGGCAAGTCTCTCAGATAGTTTAGCTCATGCTGTGCTTTAACACAATAACATTATAAGAGATTTTATTTATTTATTAATTAATAGGTATATATCTGTATTTCAAGTTAAAATAAGTCTACCCCACAATTACCAACGATTCAAGTTTTAAGCTTTTCACTTAAGTAGCATGCAGGCTAAAAAAAAAAAATGTTAAAAGAAATGGCATAAAAATTGTTCAGATTATCGTTCTGATGTACTTTAAGGTTAAAGTACACATATAGTCTATGTTTTATATTGTGGTATAGCTAGTAGGCTTACGTTGATTTTGAAAAATAACATGTATCTCTCTTTTCTAAAGACAAACCTACAGAGCATAGGTCACTAAAACGAAAGTACTGTGTTTAAATACGAAGCTAGCGTTGTCTGTAGGACTGCTATAAACCAAAATATGAAATCTCCAAGACTTCGAAATACTGTCGTCATTTTTGTCAAACAACTATGGTTTTTAACCACATTTAATTTGAATTTTTAATTAACATACTTTTTAGTTGTTGTACAACATACCACCCTAAATCGGGCTACAGCTGTCAACGAAGTGTTATTTATGTTCCTTATTTCTCTTTTTCACCGCAAAGTTAAAGATACAAATATCACTCCGCGTCTACATTTTAGAACTTTTCCTTCAACATTTTTCTTTGTTATACACTGTATAACGATATTTAATTGATCCCTGATAATTCACCAACTTACATATCCGGATTAACCTATAGCTGCAACAAAAGCTCTATGGATACTGTTGTACCCCCTTTAAACTACGTACACGTAAACTTCAGGGCTTGTTTTCTTCTTGCGTTTTTTTTACGACACACCCATATATTATTGTTGTAGTTCTTATTGCTGTTGTTGTATATTGAGTCCATATCATATATGCCTGTTGCCAAGCTTAAGGAGCTGGTACCTCCCAAAGACTTTAGTGTGAATCCAGGTTCTTCCTTATAACACTATTGTGATTTGGTCGTTTCCGATGGTGAAGATGGTTGCTGTGTTCATAAGATGTAAAGTCTATTTAATGATCTGAATCAATCAGTCAGTGAAAGCTTTTAAACTACTTTTACTTATAAAATGTTTTTAGCTTATAACGATTTTCATTTATTACTTATAATATTCTGTATGCTGTTTTTGAATATTAGGAGAAACAAAAAGTACGTTGATGATCACCAGTAGCACCAGTATGGGGTTTTGATACGCCGAGAATTCATGTAGCCTAACTATGAAGTATGTTCGCAATCTTAATAGGCTACGAATAACCCATGATGCAGCTACTAAAATCTTTTTCCTGTTGTCTAGTGCGTGCCAAAACAGAGACGAAGCAAATAAATTATATACATACCCCATGTTTCCAGTGTTTGAACAAATTAATATTAATATTTTTTTCACAGGCAATTCCAAGATGTGGTTTATAAATTCACTTTTAAGGTTTGAACACAACAAATATAATGTATCTATTCACAATAAGCTAACTATGGTTTAAAATGAATTAACAGTCAAACAGGTTTAGAAAATAACCGAAAAGGACTTGACATTAGCCAATTCTGGACTTTAGCTTTAAATGCAGGCGCTTTATATATTTAAGCAAACCTAAAAATAATCGTTATAGAATTCTCTATTTCGGAACAAGTTTTCATTTCCTTATCTAGTGATTTTTCATTTAAAAAAAAATAAATATTAGCAGATAATATGATAGGTAAGTAGGCAACTTATTCTTTATAGAAGGGGAGTGTTCCTTTAATTTATCCTGACAGTTTAGACAACAACAACAAAAAAATCCTAATAAAAATAAGGCATATAACTCTATTGTGTGCCCTTGGCTGGATCTGTAAGGACAACAACTGTTGGTCAAGGTCAAGGTCTTACACGGGCTATTTAGGGTAGATTTTGGCTTCAGTTTTTCCTCATTAGTATTGTGCATTTATGTTTTAGCCTTCGTTCTAAGGCTGATAGCTATTTTAGTTACCACAAATATGGCAAATTGAATCCTAAAGAATGAACACGCTATATTATAAAGATAATAAGGACTATATAATATAATATATAAACCCAAATATTAAACAAGGCCAACAACATTTCACTTGTAGCATTTAAAGTAGATCAAGGAAAAGAGCTGTGAATTGTTCTAAACTACTTCATTTGCAATAGTTGTGTTTACGCTTACCCATGCATAGGAGAGTGTACAGACTTATTGCGAGCTTTACATAGAGCTGAACGGCAGGTGCTGTAATGAGCATGTAATCGAGACTTTGGAATTATAAGGTTCTATAAGACAATTCTGTGATTTTAAGCTATTGGGCCATAAAGTGTTGACCCTCAATATGGTCAAAGCAGATACCACGTTTCAACTATATGTTTTTTAAATATTATTTTAAGCAATATTTTGGTATAACACTTCTCATATATCATCGGTGGCATGTAAATAACATATTTATAACATTAACTCATTCTTGCCAAAAAAAAAGAAGTCAGAACCATATAATTCCAAGGTCTCGAAATGTAGGCTACATTACCTTTCCGGCAAACGCGCTTTACTCTACATTCCAGTGTGTTTATGCGCGCCATGTATGAACAGCCGAATTCCGTTTAAAACACTTAAAAAAAAAAAATTTGAAATCGAAAATAATAAAATCAGTTGACCAATTTAGTGAGAACCATCAATTGAAACGTGAAACATACGCCGATGTATGGGTATGAATCCAAGAATTACGCAACGAGATGCAAAGGAAGCAACAGTTTCATTGAAAACGAGTTATATGAGTGGTAGCTGCAGCCATATTGGGTGGACAGGGATGAAAGCTAGAGTTCAAGTTCAAAGTCCTTTCCGACAGACAAGCAGGGCGCACACACTAGAGGAACCTTTAACCTTCTATCTATCCCACTCATTAATTATTAAATTGATAATTAAAGTTGCAAATTAAAGTTTAAGATAAACGAAAAATAAAATACATAGCAAAATAAAATATTTTTTTCCAAAGTGCATAAACAAACGACCAGACCTATTTCTGATAGCGACTGATAGGTATTGTGGTATTGCATTGGCTTACCATCACAGGATATCAGACCCCGTCCACACAGTTTATTTTTCATCGTTATAATTAAATTCACTGGCGCGTTCCGCGTCCGTCTTGATTTAAAAATAGTTTCAGCTGCACGTGAACAGCATATCCGCGTTTTTGCGCAGGTCTATATGTGCTCCATTCGTGCATTTTTTTTAAACAATTAAAGCTAGCGCTACCAACATTTTCCTTAACCCAATCTTAGACTCTTTGTTTAAGTGCGACACTCTCTGATTTTTCATTTCACATCATTATTCATATGCAATTGCGTTTAAGTGTTCCCCATTTACTCGTTTACGGCCAAGTATTTTCCAATTACAGAACTGTAATTGGAAACTGTAAACGAATATCCGCACCTCATATTGGTTTTAGTGTACATCAGTGTATTTCAGTTTTAAAATAGAAGTTTCAGTTCATAAATCTAATGTTCCTCAGCCATAAATGGGGCAAACAAGAAAAAATGTGATATAAAAACCTTCAGATACATATCGTCTTTGCTTCAATTCCCACAAATCACCTACAAATCTTAATATATACATTTGAATTTAGATAAGAAACGTGTGGAATCATCGGAACTATCGGAATGACTTCTGAACTGGATTTAAATGCATATAATTTAGAGTATATTAGTAAGAGTATACTACTACAGAAGACCTTTATAGAATGCTAATATCAATATAATTATTTTATTGCACTGTGCAGAGCCATGCGTTTTGCTATTATTTACCAAGCAGCCACATGTTTATGTTTTAAAATCATTAAAAGATGCATACACTAATGTGAAGTTCTCAGAACTGTGTTAGTGTATGCCTTTTTGCAGATGAGGACTATCTGCATGCTTGAACCTCATCAATACGCAAATAACTTTCCGTGACTTAGAAAATGGAAAAACAAGAACACGTGCATTCCTACGTTGTAATGAACAAAGATCCGTATAATCATATGGGCGAGTAAAACTATCGTGCCATCTCTGAGTTTGAAATTATAAGGAAAGGTGAAGCGGTCATCAGCTAAACTCATTCCACTCTGAGCTTGAATTAAATATTTTAACGACACTTAATGTGTCCTCCGATTGATTTTACTGGTTTATTAGATGTATTTAATATACTTGCTTGGATAAAAGTTGTTTTTTCTCAGTCAACTCTCCTTTAGAGGCCAAATAAATGGGAACTAAATGCAATTTGAAATGGAAGATTTTTTATAAACATATCCAAAGCGGTTATAGGGCGATGAAAACTCTCATTTTGTAACATTTCATCCTGCGTACGATTTTATAGAGATCCTTGCAGAAGTATGGAGTTGTGATTTGAAATTCGGCCTATACCAAAAGAACACGGTACATAGACCCTTAATTAATGGCGTCTTTAATTGGATAATTAACGCATCCAAGTGTTGTAAAATCACTTGCATGAGCGAGATATTAAATGCATGAGGAGAGTTTACATGGTTGTTGATTGAGTAATTTGAAATCTCTGAACGCTGGATAAGACAAAGACAATATGAATAAGTACCAACGAAGTCTCAGATGGTGCGCTCTAAACATATTGGCCATCTGTTATGTACGGATCACAGATAAGGCTTGGTGGAATTACACATCATATATTAGTCCCATATTTTAAATGATATAATTTAAAGAATGAAGAATTGTTTTTCATATCAAATGTATGGTTGGGCAAGACTGGTGGGCTATTGCTCCACTTGGTTTTGCTCCAATAATGGGATCTAAAGCATTCCAAAGGGTCTTGGTCCAAGTTTACTAAACAGAAAGCCTATTGCTAGAAAAGGAATAGCTTTGTGAAATATATTTGTTACACTCTACTCCTTTCAGTTTGCTTTTCTACTAAGGATACAATTTTGTAAAGGGTACTCTATTTTGTGAGAGACAGTAACCGTAAAAGAAATGAAAGCTTAGTGTGGTCGACGGTGTTCTATGAACACTGCTGTCTGTTCTTTATCACATACAGTTCAATGAGGATTCACTGTCTTTACACTCAATAAGAAAGAATATCCACGTTATATTAAGCTAAAGTAAGTGTATCTTTATAAACTAATTTTAAAGTGCTGGTAACTTACGAATGAGGCTATTTCAAGAAACAAAGAACAAAGTTCATAATTTGAGGCACAAGGTAAGTAAGCTATTGCCCTCAAGGTCAGGATGGAGAGCTATGAATATGTACGGATTTTCTTCTGTTAAAAATAAATAAAGATTGATTGATTGATTGATTGATTGATGCAGCAGGTTGTGTTGGTGACTTACAGACTCAGTTTCTGGGGTTCGAGCCTGGGTTCCATTTACTGTCTGTGCGGAGTTTCACATATGTTCCCCCCGTGTCCACGTGGGTTTCTTCTATGTACTCTGGTTTCCTCCCGCCTCTCAAAAACATGCCGGTAGGTGAAACTAGGTGTGAATGAGTGTATGGGTGTGTAGGTGTGATGCTTTGTGATGGGCTCCGGACCCACCACGACCCTGACCAGGATAGAGTGGTTAATGAAGATGAACCAATACATGCATACATACTGTACATATATACAGACATGTATGTATGTAGTATGTAGTAATGAGTAACAAGTAAATAAAACCAACAATAATAATTACATCTTTGCGCCAGAGCTTTGTGCCAGGACGCTCATTTGTACCAACGTTATAAATTCAACGTTTTAAGTTACCAAATGTAGCCTAACTGTAATTAGACACTTACGTTTTTGGTTTTGCTTAAGCGTGCATTTACGTGAAAGAAAAGTTAAGACCACAGTCTGTGAACTAATAGCCACACACACAGTACCACCATAAATTAACATGGTCCTTCCAGTCTGTGCTGTGTTTGTAGCACTTAATTGATAGATTGCAAATCTGTCCATTACTCCCTCTATAAAATAAATATTATGTGCAATATGCCTTGCAGACCTTAAATGAACTGTATCTGGCTAACTAGCGTGCTAGGTTGCTAGGATTGCTGCAATCAATTATTTTATATGTTAAACACAAAATCTATCTATCTATCTAGTGGTTCATGGTCTACATTGAATGCTTCTTTTTTTCTGGGGTTAAAATATCACAAACCAGGTATTTTGGTGTATTAGAGAAAGGGTTCATTAACTGTGCATTTAATGCAGCCCTGCACACTGTAGCTGTGTCTGAAATCACATACAATGCCCAGTTCATAAAGAGTGATTAACCTATATGAAAATGAATGTCAGTAAAAACTGATATCTGGATATATATATATATATATATATATATAATGTTATTTATTAGCCTGTATTATAACTAATTATGAATTTACATCCATCTGGAGAGTTTACCCATGACTTTTTCTCCACAGAGACTTCATATGAATATTTGCGTTTATAAACAGTAAAGACTACCTTTCATTGGAATTCTGTGATTTGCATTACCAGCATCAATCCGATGTGGCGCAAAGTACACGCAATTTTAATAAGTCAATTTTCTAAGATGGATGCAGTAAAATCACAGTCACCAAAAATCGCGAAAAATGACACTTTCGATTTTCAGTTAAAGTAAAAATGCCAAAATATTCATCGAAAGAGTAGTGTTCTTTAAATTTTAAGATTAAATACAACAATGTAATTTCAATGTTAATGAGGATTAGAAATAGGGGTTGAAAAGATGCTGTCCTCTCCTGCACAGCTCATTACTGACTTTACCCAATTTTCGTCTTAGCTAGATTAGGCGGGATTAATTATATTATATTAACAGTCCCATTGAGCCAAATAAATGCTCTTATAAATAAATGGCCCGGTAGTTGTAATTTACTAAAATTACATATTGGGGCAGTTCTTCATAGAATCGATGTGCACCATTTTCACGCATTCATGTCTTCTAATACTACCGGATCTTTATTGCTGTAGGGGCGCTACACAGTCTTACAAGCTGATCAACCTGTCAGTGGATATTCGCGGCACATTTCTCCTTTCTGCATACGTAAACCAGTATATCATAAACATTTTAATATAGGATATTGTGAATGTAAAGTATTTTTTTTTTTAAATCCTTTCTTATCTTTATAGGGTGAAACTAGCTTGGGAAATTCATAGATAATTAATAAACACGGGCAGCTTCATCCAATCAACTATATC
>JAOUQW010000016.1:14877185-14887374 GCA_028565825.1 Olivaichthys viedmensis
TGCCCCCTTACCTTAAAACACAACTCAGGAGTTGCACATGTACTTTCAACAGAGGGGTGGGATTGGTTGGGGGGGAAGGGATAGCTTATCAATGATTTCATTGCAATTGCAATTCGCCTCACAAGCAACAGAGGACTCTAAAAATGACAAACGGCTCCTTTAATGAATTCTATATTTTTTGTAAATGTTTCTTTTTGTATTTCTGTGTATTCTGTATTACATTTGGGTCACTGGTATTTCTTTTGTGAAGTGTCCTTGGGGTTTAAAAGGCACTATATAAGTAAAACTTGGCATATTGTTTATTTTATTATTATTTACAGTGTACCTGTTTGTGTTATAGGAAGATGAGTATGAGGTGCCTCAATCAGGTGGGAACAGCTCTGGAGAAGAGATGGCTCTACTCCTGCCTAACCACAGAAGCACTATTTTCAGGTACACACACACACACACACACACAGCTCATAAAATCTCTATCATACTGTCATTGTCTGATTTGCTATCACTTGTTCTCATGGGCATTTCTACCCATGTCATGTTTGTGCACACAGGTTACCATGTCACTGACGAACACGCACTGGTCTCACACGTCCATTTTCACATCTCTTTCTCAGAAGCACCGACTGTGTCACATACGCACACACACATACACACACTCAACATAAGATTTACGGTGACAAGGCGAATATGGTGTGGAGATGGAAGTTTTGAATACCTCCTCATAAAATTAGTGAGGGAGAGAAGTGAGAGAGACAGATGGCTATAGCTAGGGAGAGGAAAATAGACTGTGAGTGAGTGGAGGAGGGAGAGAGAGAATGGTGGATGTAGGAGTGCTATGATAGGAGGACAAGAGGACAGATAAGTTGACAGCAAGCTGTAGCAATGATTTACTGAAAGGGTAGTCAGCGCTCACTGGCCAATTTTCAGCATCATTAAAACTGTCTCTCCCTCACTTCACTCACTCGCTCGATCGTGCGTCCTGTCCTCTCTCCTCTCCTGTCCCCTCCTTTCCCCTGCTTTTCATCTTTCTAGTGTTCTCCTCTCCTCTCTCTCCTCCTCAGTTTTTTCAGAAATACACTATTCCTAACTCTCCTCTCTGCTGGTTCACTTTAGTGATGTGGAAGAGAGCCCCCTGTGGTGAGAAGTGGATCTACGGGATCAGCCAGTTGGCACTGCACCAGGATGAAGTGTGTTACACAGTCTTTGCACAGTAACACATACTGACATATGCAATTTGCTTTACAATTTTAATGCACTTTTGGTATGTACACGCTACTAGGCTGGTCAATCTTTCACACTTTTAACTGTTTGAATACTTAACACATATCAAAATGAACTTTTTTAAGAAGCTGTCTAGAACGGTTTGGTATGTTCGAAGAATACAGTGTGTGTGTGCGCGTCTTTTTTGTGTATTTAGGTGTGCAAGTTAGAGCCTAGTTTCAAATGATGCTTAATAGCCGTTGACTCAAAAACTATAATTAAGCTTATATCCGTTTCTATGTTTATAAGAGAAAGAACTTGCAATATTACAATAATGTAAAAACACATAACCCATTTTAATCAAGGTTTGAGAGTGTATGGATTTGTTTTGTTCTTTAGTTTAAGGCTCTTGGGTCAGTAATGTGTTTGTAGCATTGGTAAATAAGTTAACAACAACCTAAGCTGATATTATGAATTATGTGTCAGAAAGGAAATCGCATGACTGTATGCCGAGACTCAACCGATGACAATTGGGGTTAAACATTGAGATGATAATGGTAGTGTATGTAGAGACATGGGTGGCACTTTAGGTCCCGGTTCCAATAATCCTGCATTTAAATGTTTAGCTTACTTTAATTTATGCAAATACTTTATCATCTTTGTATCTACAGCAAATGAGTGATGCTGTATAAATGCTTTCTAGCATTTAAAATGTTATTTTGCTCATTTAACTGGCATTATTTGATTTATGTTAATGGTGTTCCATTTAACCTGACCTGTTCCTTCAAGGTTTAAAGTTTGAATGATTTTTTTATCTATAACCTTTGATTCATAATCCATGTTCACTTTGATTCATGCAGTGGTTATCATATATTTTCACTGTAAGATGCTTGGTTTACTCCCATACTGTGCTACTTTGCACCTTACTGTTCTCCCTGTTACATTTAAACATTGGTGGAAGCTGGTGGAACATTTTGTAGCCATTTTACAGTGTATTAATTCAGTACCTTTAAAGTAGTGTAATATACAGTACAGGATTATACACAAGCTCCTTATGAGGTCCTATATTGTCACTACATACATTTAGCCTAGACATCAATGAACTTGTTGCATTAAATGGTCAGCATGATGATTACCAAGGCACAACCTTTTTAAGTGTACTAGATACATGTCACCTATTGGTGGTTTGTAGCTTTTACTGTTGTAAACTAATTAGCGTCCATCTGCTTGTGTTTGAAGTACCAAGAGATCCTCACTGTTTGCAGCCCTGTAAAATCCGGCTCTTTAATTCTAAATACAGTAGACCCGTATCCAGAACCTCTCAGTGAGCTGCAGCAGAACTTTTTTTTTTTTCTTCTTTTCTTTCAGGCCATCTGTATTCATAGCAATAAGCCCCTGATTTTCATTGCATTTTCAAGTTAGCCTTTACTTTTTTTTTTTTCTTTTTTTTTAAAGCTTGTATTCACTTATTCAATATGTATTTTGAAGGGTTTGGGTGGGTTTCAACAATAAAGTATTGTTCATCTAAAAAAACAACATTGAGCTGAAATAATTATTTTTTATGTAAAGTTAAAAATTGTAGACACAATAGATGTGGCATCATGCGTTTCAGCAGCTTCATTTGCCTAATCAATTTAGATTTGTTTACCATCTCACCGTATCGATTATGCGAGACTCTTTGCATTTTCTTAAACAATGTACCATGTGCTAATGATTTACCCTCGGAGCTAGTCCATGTGCCACTGCTGTGCAGAACTGAACTGTTGACTTCTCATAATCTTTTCCCTTTTAATCACTTTTCGCTGACCTTCATCCCTCTTTTTCTCTGCCTTTTTTAAGCATCTCTCTCATTCTTCTGTATTCTCTCTGTTCCCCTTGTGCAGGGGGTCTAATTATAAAATCAATGGAGCCGGGCTGCCTGCTTTATGGCCTCCTCTAAAACCTTAACAGGGAAATCACTGTAGGATTGATGACTCCCTCACTCTTTATCTCTTTTAATTAGAAATGTAAAAGATATGAAGAGCCAGAGGCCAGAGTAGTTCACCCTGGCTTTTACGACTTTTCATCCCCCTCCCCTCCGCTGGGGGTTTGATCCAGGCTCCTTTTTCTGCAACTTTACCTCCAGAGGCCCTCGTACATTCTCCAGCGCCATCTTTCATTTGCCTCCATTTTGTGGATGCATTGGCTTTATTCCCATGTGTCAGTCTCTTGAAGCTTTAGCTTCAGCTCTTTGTTCAGGCTCTCCTGCTTGTCAGAAAACGCAATGTATCATGTTGTATGCGAATCATACATAAATGTGAACTAACTGATTTAAGTAGCCTATATGACTGCTACATGATGAAATTTTTCTTTTTTAGGTCTATGACGTAGAGTAATCCCTTATTCCTCGTATGCTTCCTCCCACTTTTGCCATGTAGTTTGGGTTCAATAAATTGATTGGCTTTCTGGGGGGTGTCCACAGCGCTCAACAGTTTGAAAGGGCATTCGATAGAACTGGAGCACTAGAGGTTACAAGGGGACATACAAAATAATATATTGAAATATAATACCATATAAAATATTGGAATAATTTGTTTAATCTCTGGCCACACCTCATATTCCTGCTCAAAAATCTACAGATCATTCAAGGGTAAAAAAAAAACAAACAAACCAAGAAACGCAATATTAACTGCAACATTCAAGGCACAACAATATCCCAATGATTAGCCTTCATTAGCAAGCTCGGTTTGATAGCGCAGAGGAGTCCATCATGAACCTCTGCACTTTGTTCTGTAGTCCTATCAATAAATACAGTGCTATTCGTACACTAATGTGACCATTTTACCCATTGCGAGGGTTTGAGACTGGTAATAGAAACAGCGACAGTTTGACCTTGGGCTGCTTCTTGATGCTAACTTTATTCATCTTGGCCCAAAATTAAACTGTTCTGAACTTAATGAAGAGGTGTGCACACGCTATATATAGTTTTTGGTTTCCTTGGTGATGTAAAAAAAAAATATATATATATATTAATTTTTTTTTTTTTATAAAAAATTTCTAAGGATATACAAAATGGAAATTTTGAATGCAATTTTACGGATGGTGGCACCTCGTGTTAATTTTTTTTTTTTTTAATAAATAAATACTTTTTTTTTTTCTTTTTTTTTTCTTCTCTCTCAGAAAAAAAAAACAACCACGCGCCATATAGCTACTTATTAAAATAACTAGGGAATCACCATTGGCTAGATTTTTCATCATTAGGTCTGTATAAATTGCATGGCAATAGCAGACTCCTCAAAAAACGGTGGCGAGGCTTATTTCAAGGGCGGCGGCTGCCACCCTGTGCCACCCACGCGGCCGCCACCCTGTGCCACCCACGCGCACGCGGCCGCCACCCTGTGCCACCCACGCGGCCACGGCTCTTACAGCACGTGGCAGGCACGACCCCGCGAGGACTTCAAACGTGCACTGTCCCTTTAAATCCGTCGACCGTTCGCGCGCCCTTCCCGCGTTCCCATAGCAACGGGTTATTGGGCCGAATAGACACGAGGCCATTTAGCGCCTCCTTGTGAAAAAGCGTATAATGTATGGACCTTGTTTTTAATTTGAGCCCTGGTTTATTGATTTCTGTTCAATGAAGTTTCATTACGGCAATCATTTAATTAATAGTGTCCCTCTTTATCGCCGGCTTTAGTCTATGAGTAAAAAACAATTGTATACTCTTGGTGGTCGCAGGAGCGTCGGACTCGGAGGGCCACCAGATTCAGTCCATGAGCTCCACGTGCTCAACTCTGCAGCGCTGCGGCCCTCCATGACCCGAGTCTGGCACGCATGCACAGCTGCGCACCATTCTTTCTTCCTTTTTCTCGTGTGTGTGTGTGTGTGTGTTATTTTAGGAACTATATGCAAGTCACAATTAATGGGCCTTCCCATCATACACCTGCACTCACTGTGTGAAAGGGTAGCCACAACATAAAAAAAAAAAACCCCAACAACAATCAGGACTGCATGGCAGAATGCAGCCATGTGGTTTGCAATATAAAATATGAACTATTTAAATGCATCTAAAAAAAATCATGGTATATATTTTGGGGTTTTTTTTCATTTAGGCATTTTTGCATGCAAAATAGTGATGACTGATGCATCTGCATGAGCTCGGCTTGTCATTGATGATCAGGATTTACGTCTGCACACACACACACACACACTAAGGATTCATAAGAGTGACAGAGTGCTCCCCCTTCTGCACGCATGCGTTATGAAGGTTTATGTTTTTGTTCTCTAGAATTAGCACACACGCTCAGCTTTTCTCTAATCTATGGAACTTGGTCGCCTCCTAGTGGATGAAATTACCCATAGCACGTTTCATCCTTAAGCGTTTTCTACTGCTCTGCAGGAAGGCTCTAACCACACTGGCAGTTTATATAAGATTTGCTGTTTTCTCTCAGCAAGTATAATGGCACGCCCTTGTTGCCTTTGTTTAATACCATATTTGGTTAAAAACAGGGAGAATTGAAAGGTGGATTATGCGTTAATGGAATAGTGACTCTTTTTCTGTGAGCTGATTTAACACCACATGGGCATTACATATGACATATTGATCGCAGCTGATCAGTTTCATGTCTAACACTGTACATAGTTATTTGTTATATAATATGCTGTAGGATTGTTGTAAATACATTTGCAGTGTATAATGCGGGGGAAGGCCCAACTGTGCTCTCACACACCTGATTTAATTCATCAGTTAATGACCAGGTTGAGTAGAAAAACCATCAAACTGTGCTGGACTATGACTTGCCACGACCCACGTTGGGCTCCCAAATATAGGATATAAGGATAATGTAGAATATGAAATAATTGCAAATGTAGCTTTTGTTGCACTTCTATGCACATAAAAACTTTTTAATTCTGTCAGGGCCTACTCTTATTGCCTATGCAGATATAAATGTCTACTTAGTGAGTGTTTTAATGTCATATTGACTTATTTTGCCTAAACCTTCTGAATACGGTTCCTATTTATATTCTGCTCAAAATAAGGTAAATCAGCTAAACAAGGTAATGAGAGTTCTCAAGCCATAAATTACACAGTCCATTATCTTGGATGCTGGACCAGAACAAAAATATGAAATGGCTGCACTTTCTTGAGAACCTTTGTCTTTCACTGGTCCACAAGTGGCCACTGTTTTGAAACACTATAAAATGTAGAAAGTAGGGATGCACTGATTTCCTCTTTTACATTTATGATACGATACCAACATCAGAGCTCTGACTTTCAGCCGATACTGATCCAATATCAATATCCTTACAGCAGCCAAGCCAGCTCTTTTCAAGTTTCTGTTGGTACGTTATGCAAATCATTACATGTGTTTATTCTTATTATTATTCTATTCTTCTAGAAACTCAACATTTCACACATTCACCACAAAAAAAAGAAGCAATTACTTGCAATAGAATGAGCTGGCTCAAAACGTATTACATGAATTACATAAACGTACAAAGAACAGTCTTGCAATCAGTCATTTATTGCCTCTGAATGTTTATATGGCTTTTCTTTATATAACAGAGCTGGTTGAACACGAACAGAGAATCGAGAATACCTAAATTGAGGACAAGAAAATGAGCAAAAACAGACAACATAACGTCAACATTCTGTTTGCAACACAGCAACGTTTTACAGGGGGTGCTACACTCCACAAGGCGCCAGGGGAGAGTTGTGTGTGCACGTGTGTTTCTGAACAAACAGGAGAGAGTGTGCACAAGAGACAGGCGATGGCGTTTACATGTCTGCGTGTGTCAGTTGAGAAGATGTGTGTGCATATGTGTGAGAAAAGGAGAGTGGGTGCGAGTTCACATTCTCAGTGTTACAGCACCACACAAATGACATTCATCATTCCAAATCATTCGATGACCTATGCTCAACAGACCTCACAATCCCAGAGACAAACACACACACGCACAGCTGGTTTCTGTATTGCATAACTGTAAAAGTGGTACATTACACATGGTCACCAAATTGCATGCTGTGTTTTTTGGCAGTTAAGTTGATCAGTATATAAAAAAATGACAATATCCTTTCTATAATAAAGAAAGCATATAAAATGTTTTACAATGGCTTTACTAAGGTCTGTAGACATCTCCACTTCCAAGTAGGACGTCTAAACTGAGCAAACAAATTCAAAACTACACACACATAAATATTGCTGTTGTGCAGCATGCCTGCAGGCAGCTAGCGTTTGGTCCTCACCGAAATGCCCTGAGTCTGAGTTTTCATTTTATTTTTATATATAGAGAGAGTTCTGTCGACATGCTGGATATGTGCTTTCAATATGTGGGAAAGAAATGTGGGTATTTCATGTGTGTACCAGTGAGAGCGTGGCCCAATTATAGCCAAGCACTTATTCTGATGGATGCTGTCTTGCTGAATTGGAATCTCCAGGCTCTGTATGATAAGTATACAGTCAGCACTAAGCTATGTTTTACAACAGCATTATGGAGGTGATGATTCTGAACCTTTAGCATATAGGGCCTGCATCATTTATGAACCAAGTATTTCCCCTCTTTAGAGTTTGGCATTAGAGGGGATCCCTGACAGCAGACAAATTCTTTGCTTTGCTGCATGCTTTGGCACAAACACACCATTCAGTTGGCAGAAAGGTACTGTAGATTTAGCGACCAGAACTCATATCAATAATCCCAGTCCTTAAAACACATTGCTCAACTAGCGAGAGTCATGGAAGAGATGTTGCTAGCGATTTGATTAGCGTTGACGTCTACAATGAGCCAAGTGCTTGAGAACCCAGCCGAACGTCCGGGTAGAGACTCAGTAGAGGTCTGCCAGTTATAGTCATTAGATAATCTCCGTTTCTCCTCAGGAAAGCTATCCAAACAATATATAACTGAAGAAATAGTATACAAAGACAAAATTATAAAGGTATATAGATATGTATGGACTTATTCATAAAAAGTAAAGAAGAGAGAACTATTTCAAGGCTGAAAAATAGTCAAAGCGGTATTCAAATGCATCCATGATTTGTTTGTTTCATCTTGCAGTTTTCTTTTTGGAGAAATGTGGAACCCGTTGATAGTTGACCTTTTTTATGTTGGTGTCTTTCTCTATGGCTGCTCCTTTAATACAAACATGATAGTATAAAAAAAGTGACTGCTGTTTTGTCTGTACAGTCAATTGTTTTGTCTCACATCTTGCCTCTTGCCCTTTTTGCAGAGTTCCTGAGAAGAGGCATCCCAATCTTAAGTCTCCACACAGTCTGTGCGTGTCTCATTGCTGACCATGAGGCCTGAGTTAGGGTTGGCTGTACGGATATAAGGCTCTACGCTTACCCCTGCAGGGGGCAGATTGCTGCGAGAGGGGGGTAGAGGAGGGGGCAGAGGGGTAAAGGTGTTGGTATGAGGTGTGGGTGTGTGTTTATAGAGAAGAGCCTTCTCACTGGGCCCTCCCACCATGACTCTTTCTAGACATGTCCACATTAGGTTCCTGACCAGGCCAGGCCTCTCCGTCACTGTCCGTCCCCCTCTCCTCCTCGGCATCTTCGTCCTCGTCGTCTTCCTCCTCTGGTGATGGCTCACTTCCGTTCTCGGTGGCCCAGCTCTCCTCCTCATCCTCGCGCTCTGTCTTCATGGTGAATGGAGGAACTGTTGACGGCGGAGGAGGAGCTGGCTCGGCTTTGCTCTCGCCGCACTCCGGCTGCTCCTCGAAAGCTTCCGGATTCTCCAACATCTCCCGGATTAGCGGTGGCATGGGGCCTGGGATCTCCATTTTCAGAGTAACTGCCCTCTCTGCCCCTGAAGCAAACCAAGAAAAACGATTTCGAATTGAAAGGTCTAATCTTTTATATTACGAGTTAAATGGTATGCATAATCTGAGACATGAAACTTCATGACATTTAAAAAAAGAGTGTTAGTAAATATTGAAGGGACAGTATTAAATTAAGCATTAGGGGGTATTACACTGCTACTGGTTTTCATTGATCTTCATTCACTACAGTGTCCTTATGCACCTCTTTTGTGTTTTCACTTCCGAAAAATTGCACTAGAACATTTTTGAGAACCTAAGTTAACAACAAAAACTCTGCAGCCTATTTTACTTAAACGTGGATCCAGTGGTGGCTGGTGCTTTCTGACACAGAAGATGCACGGTTGACAGTTATGGCAAATGGTAAAAAAAATATTTACTACTCAAATCAATTCTGTTGTTTGTCATGTTACTTGAATATAAATTCTGCCATCCTTCCTTTTTGTAGAAAAGCATATGTCATACCAGCATGGAGTCCTTTCAAGTGATTTGAAAACACCACTGGTCAGATAATCTACTAGCATATTAACTCTGCTGAAAAATGCCACTTGACCAGCATGACTAGTATAATGCAAGTAACCAGCAAGACCAACTAGTCAACCAGACCAGCAAACCCAGCACACGGCCAGCACTAAACAAGCATAAAACAGCATCAAATTCATGGTCAAAGCTGTTTTTTTCAGAAGGGAAAATAACTGAATGGATCTAATTTTGATCCCTGTCCTTTGTCTTTTGAAAATTTATATTGGGTATTGGCCTAAATTTTGCAGGTGGACTGACCTTTGGTGCTGATGCCACGCAGGTCTGTGATCTTCATCAGCATGCGTGGGAACATGTGGGGCTTGTTGGGCCGGCGGCGACGGGCATAGATTTTCAGTGCTTCCAGCAAGGGCTCCTGCAGACGATCTACACGCTGGGGCTCCTCAAGATCCATGCGGTCTGGACAGAGACAGGGAGAGACTTTGCATAAATGTTCTGTGTTGCTCTTTACTTAAACAGCAGCACCAAACATGTTTTTGGTATTCTTCAGGTGAAGTCAGCATTTACAATGATAAAGCAGAGAATTTGTTTTGTTTATTTCTACACGGCATAGCAGGGGTTCCTAATTCCGGGGCAGTGGTGGCTCAGTGGTTAGGGCACTGGGCTACTGATCAGAAGGTCGAGGGTTCAAATCTCAGCTCCGCCAAGCTGCCACTGTTGGGC
>JAOUQW010000016.1:14887474-14898115 GCA_028565825.1 Olivaichthys viedmensis
CTGGGATATGCGAAGAATCAATTTCACTGTACTGTACTTGTATGTGTATATGTGACAATAAAGGAGCATTCTATTCTTTTATATCCCCAAAATGCTGGTGATGGAAGTTTTTATTTATATTACACACCTATTCCAACTAAGAAAAGTTTGGGCCCTTTGTGGATAAGACTGTGATTCATACCAACTCCCTCCAGCAGAATGTCTATGAACGTTTTCAGATATTGTGATCATTTTGAATGGCTAGTATTAGGAAGTCAAGGCAACTGGACTCTTTTTCCACTTATCTGAAAGTCTTTGTCAGTTCTTTACCCTTTAATGAGTGGGGAATCATCTTTAAGATTATACCAGTCCAGTCGCCTTGACCTACAGTACTACTACCAGACAACCCTCCAGCAGATGACAGCAGGGGCACTATATAAAGGCAGAGTGCAGTACCTCCACAGATGAGACAGATGGCACTGAGAAGGCCTGTTTCGGTGTCATCCATCTCCAGCGGCAGAAGCTGCCCAGCGAAGGCAAAGACCAGATCAGTGAGTGGCCCGAAGCCTGCGTTGTGCATTTGTGTGCGGTTCAGAGTGAGTCCATCTGAGAACGTCATTGTGTCCTGCTCCGGGGTGTAGCGAGTACAGATCCGCAGCATCTGCCATTGCAGATGACAGGACAGTTACAAAAAGGTTTCAAAGTTTGTATAGCCCCATAGCTGTACATACACATTTTTTGTCTTTAGTTAACAAATTAGTTACCAGAATGTCCAAGCAGGCTGATTTGAGCAGGGTGATCTGGTCAGCAATGGTAAGGGATGTGAAGCCAGGGAGGCGCTTGGCAAACTCCACGATCTTGATGATGCACTTGGTGGAAAGCTCGCTAAACTTATCCCACAATCCAAGATCCAGCTGCACGCGGTGATCTGAGCTGGAGTTCTGCGGAGAGCAAACGAGACAAGGGGAGGCAAAGTGAGGCATATTCAAAAGCATAAACATTTTTGATTGTAAAGTGCCAACAAAAAGGTAGACACATTGTGAAAAATGACAAAAATAATAATTTAAATCAGCATTTATCAAAAATATTCAAGGAAAAGATGGGAAAACTAAACAATTGGTAAAAATATATATTTGAACAACAAATTAGATGCTTGTCCCTGTGAGTAACAGTGGAGTCAATCTGTGTTACAGAAGTACTGACAATAGCCACTATACACTCAGAAGTGTATCGTCACAGAATTAATCACAATATCAATATCTTATCGCCATCACCCACCCGTAATATATTTCTACATTGATGTGCATGTGTGACTATTTGCTGTGTGGTTCAACTCACTGTGGTGTATTTTCCCAGCTGGCACAGTGAGGGGCAGGTCTCCTGGTGGGCTTTGCTCACTTTGTTCACCAATTCCTCCAGTTCACCACTCAACTCGTAGCTCTCGGGCGGAACAACCTCCTCCTTCACGTCCTTCTTCTTCTTATTGCGGTCATTCCGCACAGCTGAGGGTTACAAGCCGAGATGAGTCATGAATCAGGCTCATCATACCATTGCCAAGCAATGATCTCGGCAGCTGGAAGTGCTTTTTGGCAAATATTTGTTCGTCTGAGAAATATCTACAGTATTATTCATCCCCAAGAGCCTAATCTTATCATAAATCAACAGCATAGGGGAAACTGACCTGAGAACAACTTCTTGTAACGTGTGTGACCTGGACATCTATGTTGTATGTTGCCAGGCCTAACCTTCTCTATACCCCCCTCCCTCACCTCCCCCCACCTCCCATTCTTTCCTTCCTCTCAGGATATCCAGTAATAGCAGAAGGCACAATGTGATCCCGGTCTCTACATGCATCCCACAAATATAAAGACATACATACATGTCCCCGCGGACACATAGAGCAGCCAATGTGCCACTCTCCTGGTGAGATCACTGCTGTGACTCTGGCAAGTGAACAAACACACGGCCAGCTCACAGCCTTTGAACTTGCCGCTATTGTCTATGGCGTGGCACAAATCTGTTAGTGCCAGGTCATAAAGGCGCGTTTAGGAAGGGCTACTAAAAAAAACGACCAAATGCTGATGGATTGATTGTAGACGGGGAGGGACTCGTTTATAAGGTGATACGGGTTTGCATAATACTACCATACTCATCAAGTTGAATTTTCCATACTTTCTGATCATTCCTCTATTAAATTTGTCTCTGTGCAAGTGTGACAATAATCAACAAGATTTTTGTGTGTCTCTCCATGTTGTTTTCTCTGTCAAGTCTCATATGCGAGAGTGCCTGTCCTCTACTGGCTCTAAATCTGTTCAGATCTGCACTCTAGTCTTCATGGCTCTGTATCTGAGTGTGTAAGTTTCAGCATGTATGTCTGTGGGCACTGCGCCAAAAATGTACGCATGCCAACCAGCTGCCTCACCTTCCTTGGACATGCCAACCTCAAAGCACTTCTGCAGGCGGCAGTACTGGCAGCGGTTGCGAGTGACCTTGTTGATCTGGCAGTTCTTGTCGCGGTGGCAGGTGTACACCATGTTCTTCTGGATGCTGCGCCGAAAGAAGCCCTGCAGCCAAGCAAGAGTGAGAAAACGTTAGCCACAGCTTCTCACCATGTTCTCCTGCTGTTACCTGCCCCTCTTTTTTATGCTAAACCAAAACACATTCTCCTTAGTCCCTACAACTCTTCTAGGACTATGGTTACTCTTTGCCTATAATGTATAGTCATGGTAATTTTCTTTTTTCTGCTACTTTTTAAGCACCCTTCCCAGTGACCTTTCAGATGCTGATGTTTTTGTACTCCGGATTTCTTGTGGGAGATGTCACATTGCTACTGTATTAGAGACTCTGATATCCAGGAAATTAGTATTCAAAGTGGTAACACTATGCATCAAATGAATGCACACATAAGGAATCCTCCATACTTTGCATCCCTCACAGGAGCTGACGCCGTAGTGGTAGCCCGAGGACTTATCCTGGCACACGAAGCATGGCTTGTAGACACGGGGCGGCGGGGGTGGAGAGGGCGAACTGGGTACCATCTCCTCTGAGCTGGTGCTCTGGGTCTCCACCGCTGGATAGAGGATAAAAGAGAGATATACATTAGATGCTGGTACATAATCCTCTTGAAATATTGACAAAGCACAGGAAGGGTTAATATACGTGTGTCAAGAAAGGCATATCTCTAGAGGATGCAATTCTAAATGGTCAGACAAGCAGGGAGTTTCTTTATTTCATTGCAGTTAAGTAGGAGATGCTAAGTGTTGGTTCGTTCTTTTTTGTATAATCAGTGACAGACTGGTGTGGATTAAGACTGGGGGTGACGTCTGTAGAATTAATCTCCACTAACCCCTCCCTCTGGCCAGCCCTCTCTTTGGGGGGTGGGATTTCAGGGAGATTAGTGTGTGGTTTGATTGACAGTAAGAGAGAGAAAGAAAAAAAAACAGTTTAACACAATGACAGATAAGCAGTAGCATCACTGATGTTCTGATAAGACATGTAGCTCATCTCTGCCAGAGGCACTGAGGTGGGGCTCCAGCACAATGCTTCCTCATTTTTACATGGTCAGCTGACTGGCTCCTGTGTTTCTCAGCTCATAGGTGCAAATACCTTTCCCTCCCTCAAAACATACTTCGAATTACACACTCATTCCCCACAAGCATCTTTCATAGAACACTACAATGACAAATTACTAAGCCATTGTGTTTGTTTTTTAAAACTACACATTCGCCCGTGTGCCTGTACAGTTCACACAACACACATGCAACCTGAAACAGGTACCAGCTTTCCTCAGTGCACAATGACTTCTTTCAACTTTTACCCCCGTGGTCACCCTAAAACTTTGGCACCACCCCTTTGCCACCTCTTGACATACAAACCCTATTTTTCCTCTTGTTTCCTGGCCCTAAATTCCTGAGTACGGCCCTACCAGTTTTTATTGGAGGCCCGGCCTCATAAGCCTGGCCTATAAAAGGTACTCCCCAGGACCATGGTGGAGGCAACAGCCCGGCTTCTGGGGCTTTACTGGGGTTCAGTCACTTCGGGCAGCCATTCACACCACCAGCTGTAGCCCTGGCTAGTTAAAAAAAAAGGCCCAATCATAAAATGAAAAACAGGGAGGCTCTAAACTTCCAACTTTTACTGCACTCCATCCCCCAGCTATGGTCAATGGAAAGCACAGAGACTAGCCTAAACTTAACCTTAAACACCCCCCCTCCTTTTTCTCTTTCTTGCTCCCACAGACACACACACAAACAGGACTCAGCCAAAGCTTGGCATTTTACAAGACTTGGGAGACTTCAAAAAGAAGAAAAGGGGACATAAAAAGAGGAATTTGATAGAAAACAGAAAAAGGGACAAATGAAATGAGGGGGCAGGGAGAAGCAAATGCTCTGGGCTTACATACATCAACATCCCTGTTCATGGCTATGGTTATGCAAATGCCATGGAGCTGAAATGAATGACCAAAGTACTAAAGTACAGAGTGCATCTATACATCACCTGTACATTTATGCAGAATGATGATAAAATGTTTCATCGCAGTTTAATCTAATTAATAGCATTACATGCTATGGGACAAGTAAACTGAATCCCTTAGTTTTGTAATATTACAATGTTTTTCATCATGTTTGTCCAGTTTTGTTCAATCTTGTTTTTGGATATCAAAAACTCCATAACATTTTCAGTAACAGAAGAGGACTTTTACATGCTGAAGGGGATGTTATACTACTAACTCCACTACTAATATCTAGCACAGAAACAGAAACTATTACTGTGGGTTACACCTGGCATGAACCATTTTGTTTATGTAGGAATCGTAGCAATATGGTGACTGCACAACAGGTGCTGACAACCAGTCTGAAAAGGCAGAACCATGGGTGGCGTCAAGCAATGACTACTGACTGGCACCATCTGAGGGGCTGAGACAGCAAGCGAAGCAAAAGGGGACAGGAGGGGGAGAGGGACAAAAATCCATCAGCGTCCATCAACAGCCCAAACTGGTTCCTGAAGTAAAAAAGCGCTTCGCTTACACCTCTTTCACACATCATTCCAAAGTTGTCAACACTTCCCTGGGACAGGCCATTTTTGACTGCCCCCCCCCCCAAACCCCAATAGGGGCTTCACTCTGGTTTCTCCACTTGTCTCATCTTTCTATTTGGAAAACAAAGCTCTGCGAAAACATCAGGCCTCCTTATCAGGGCCTGAGCCGGGGACACCATTTGCATGACAATCAACAGGCCTAGCTGCTGGCTGATGGAGAGACAGTTTGGGGGTGGGACAGGGCTAGGTGGGGGGTTATAGTTATCAGGAGCCACTGCTCATTTCCTGTTAAGTATCATTACTACTAATAGTTATTAGTAGAAATTCAAACAAATAGTCAGTGTTACAAAAAAATATTTTTAAAAAATTGCTCTCAGTCTCCATAAACTGTTGTCTTTAACCAACTCTATTCTTGCCTTTGACCAAATATAAAGTAAATATGTAAAATCCCTTTATCATCCATCACCATGGAAAAAAGAGCTTTCAACACAAAAGAGACGTCACTCTTGACCTACAAGTCAGGTAATGGATATAAAAATACACAAGCAGTTAGAAATACTATTAAGCACAATCAGGGCCATAATACATTTAAAAAATCTGGAACAGTTTAAGAATTGGACACATGAGTATAGAATTGATACTTTAGGGCTGTTTTAAGTCTACTGGCCCATGGGCTATTGTGAAGATTAATGGGATCATGAATTCCACCAAGTACAAGGATATTTTATCCCAATATAAAAAAAGATAATAATACCAAACATACATCTAAAATCAACAAATAAATGGTTAGAGGAACACAAAATCAATGTTTTGTAATGGCCATCTCATTCTCCGGATTGGAGAGGAGATGGGGGGGGGGGAGAAAAAACAACAACAAAAACACCCCCAAAAAAAACCCATACAGCAACCCCACATGTTAAAGTTCAAAATATCTCTAACTACACGTTATTTATTCAATATAAGCAAACTTTCCAACCTTTACACTTGCGTTTCCAACTCCAAATGTCTTCTACAGCATAAATGCGTGATAAACAACTAATACAAAAACTGAACATACTCAAAATGTATGGAAACACAGTGACCAACAGGATATGTGCTATTGGTTCCACCCATGTTTGGTCAAAATAGAATATGGGCTTACTAGATGTGTAAAAGCAAAAGCTACATGTGTTTTGTGTTGCAACACTACTTTTAGCTGAGAAGCCTATGACGCTTTGGCTGAGGAATAAATTTCACAATAGGACAGCAGATTTTGTGTACGTGACTGTGGGTGTGATTGAATCTTCGGCACAACACTGTTCCCAGATCTAGCCTTGGCCTGTGCATGAGTGTGTGGATGTGTATGTAGTTTTGTATGGGTACTCGCTTGGCTACCAATGACCCCGTTTCCAAAGCACCAAATTTGATTTGCAAATATAATCAACTCATCTCAATTCCTCTTTAAATGTTTCGGTGTGTGTTTATGGAGCTCTGTGACTTTGCTCACTATCATTGCTTAACCAAGTATCCCCAATTCCTGTTCTAGGAGCATCAGGCTTTGTTTTTTCCTCAGTTCTACATGCCCAGGCGCGCTGCGCGGCAGACGGTGCACAGATTGGGCAGGTCGTTTTGAACAGCGTGATTGATAATGTGACTGGCACAGGCTGTGTGAGCAGGAGGCTCCTCTCTGAGCCTTGCCTGATGAACAAGGACACGCAGTCCTCCCCAGGCCCACTGCACCAGCTTCCTGATGGGGGGGACCAGGTGGGGCTCACTCTCTTTCTCTTGCTTTGGCTTTCTCTTTGTCTCTGCCCACAGCTTCCTGCCATCTCCAGTGTGTTGGTTGTCATCACAACACTTCACTACAGCACAACCACACTTCCTTCCTCCTCTCTGCTTTGCTCGTTTTTCCGCTGGATGTTTTCTGATTGCTGACTATCTGACTGAGTGGCATTTCCACTATTAGTCAACCAAGCGATCTGAGTTACAAAACAGATGATTTAACAGAAAAGTATCTTCAGACCATTGAGTATCAGTCAGAGACAACGGATTTCAAGTAGTCACTGATCATTGAATATGACTGTCCAGCCTAACCACACGCATAGTCAAATTACTCTCATAACCCTGACCAGACTATTTGACTTGGCCCATAGTGGTTTCGTTAAAAAAATGAGAGATGGACTGGTGTTCTGACAGGAGGGAGTGTTTGTGTGCTCTTATTAATGGTGCTCAGCATAAGCAGTTCCCATCAAAAGCTAAGTGTGACTTCCTTACCTGAACCCCACCTCTTTCTCTATGTCTCTCCTCCCCCTGCCTGGGCATGTTGAGAGGAGTTCTTCCTGTTACAGAAAACCCTTCCTGAAAAAGCCCTGTGATAAATTTAAGCTGCCTGCCAGACGATGGCTCAAAAGAGTAGAGGGAGAAAAAGAGAGAACATGCACCTCACACTGGACAGGGCCAGGGTCTCAAGGAATTTACACCCTCATGTTATAAACAGCACAAAGGCACGAATCCATACACGCACACACAAACACTTCTGGAGCAACAGAAATTGGCTGGTGTGCCTGCAGAGCCTTAGAGTTGCCAATAGAGTTGAGAAGTGGTTTCAGAACAAAACTATCTCTGAGATGCTAGCACCTTCCACAGGAGATATTCAGCCATGCCCTCAGGGTTTGGGTTCAAGGGAAATTACCCTTAGAGACAACAGGGCACATTAATCACTGGCTTTCTTCTTTACAGCACCTCATAAACCCCTTTTAGACCATAAACCCCTTTTTTCCCCCTCGTGGAGCCATGTCAACATTTGGTGGACAACACCAGTCCAAGAAATGTGGAGTCTCAAATAAGCATCATCTACTCCACCCATACTTCCTAGATTGTAAGAAAGAAATGTTTGTTCAGAGTACCTGGAGGAAAGTTCAAAATTCCCCCAAGACTTAAACTCAGCTTGCCACAGCTGATGGTGAAACAACGTTGTGAGCAAGGCACTTGGATCTACCATGGTTACCCAATCTGAACAATTCACTGCAAGCCGGTAGATGGAGATCAGATCCAAAGAAGACAGATCTCTGGCGTTGAGACTGTTACTGCCTGCCAGGCCTCATATGTGCATTCAGAGTCTGGGGGAGACTGTCTCCTCCAATTTCTCTCCACTCCAGTGGCTGGATCATTCTTGTATGGGCACAGACGCTGGGGTGTTGATCTGTCTGCAAGCAGTGGAGCCAAATGACAGAGGCTCAGCCGGATCTAGCATTCAGCTTTTATCCATGGGCTTCTGCTTGCACTAACACATTTCCTTTCTCCATCTGTCTAGTCGTCTGCACTCACCTGCCATGAGAAGATGACCCTTTACATGTGCCATGGTCCCACGTGTCCCTACGCAACAGATTCAAGGCTGAGGAACTCCTTGTTTGGCTCCTATTGCTTCCTTCCCTAAACAATAGAAACCGCAAATGTAGAAGTAGCGGGTCGGTTGACGCCTTAGTCGCGAAGACAGCAAACAACACAAAGGGATTTAATTACATTGTTATGTTGAAACAACACTCTAGTATTACAAACATGGCGGTTGCGGTAATTTTTTAAAAGGTTCAAAAGTGCTACAGGTGTCACTTTCCATCACTGTTTTTCTATCTGTCCTCTGTCTCACTGGCTAATATTGTTGATTTTGGATCAGATTGTGACCAACTGAAATGCCACTTTGTTTGGGCCTAGTTTCCTGCAGTACTCATGAGCCTCCTTCACTACTCAACAGAACATAAGGAGCCAGCGAGACTGTGGCTTCCTGCTGTCTGTGTTATTTGTGGTCAGTGAGAGCCGCATCTGGGCGTACAACGTGAGGTTCAGAAAGGCAAAGGCTTTCAATATCATACATCGTGCCCTGGCATTGTCTGGTTCTTTCTAATGCCATTCTGGAGGAAGTGTGAGAAACGTCTGCTTTGAGTGACAGAAACCCAGAAATGATGCTTGATTACGTGGGTGGAATTTTTTTCACTCTTGTAGGGCAGCAAGCTTTGAGAAGAGATTTCCCAATAGTGAAGGGTGTGGACTGGCAGCATTGAAAACATCACATGTTAAGTGATATCCTGTTGATGAATTTCACCGAAAAGAGAAGGTTCTTCACTGGAAATCTTCATGTGAATCACCTCGAGGTGGAAAATCCACCCCATCGTTGAGTTACCACAATGCTTTTTAGAGCAAGCAAAATTAGGGGCATAGGTCAAGGGAGTTGCAGCCACTGTGTCACACTAGACAGACAGTTTAATTCTTGCTCACCATAATTACTATACTAATAACTCTTAACAAGACTAAGTACATGTCACCGAACAATTACATTAAAGTAAAGAAGGCTTGTCCTATTAGGATTGTGGGCACTTTCAATTTTAATGGTTAATTGGTGGAGTGCAATCTGTCAAGCCATTTGTCAATTTGTCAAGAAGGTACAAATAAGTGTTCAGGAGGTCATTTAAAAATGTACTGTATCTTCATTGACCAGGAGAGCCCAACTGTAATATTTTTAATCATGCCAGACCAGCAGAGGTAATGTTTGGATGGCAAAAAATCCTTATCTAACACTGCATCGTTGACTACACGTTTGAATATAGTGCAGTTTTCCCGGAGACTTGAGGTTTGAGATAACATTAAACATCGAAACTTGCGGTGGGAGCAGAAGTTTGCTCTCTCTTGGCTGGAGACCACTTTCCTCTAAGCCAAAGGCCTTCAGCACATGTTCACGCACAACGGTAAAACACTACTTGCCATGTACATCTTTATCTCCGGCTCAGAAGATGCCAGTGATTTACAAATAACTCATTCTTGTGGTTGGGACATGGTGTGTGTGTGTTTGGGACGTTATGGAGGAAGGGGGGCATAGATCCAGACACAGAAGACTGTCAAAAGATGCCAACAGATGCCAATGCCTAGCCTCCAGAGGGAAACAATCAGTAAACTCTCAGTAAACAGCTACCAAAGTTGAGGACAGCACAGAGGTGCTGGCCAAGATTGAGAATCAACAAGCTTGTCCCAGAGATCCCTAGAGCATGACGTTCGGCCTAGTTTGTGTGTCTCAGAAATTTGAGAGCGGGAAGAAGACAGACGTCTAATTAAAGTCCAATCCAGGACGGAGCATGGATAGGGCCAGTAAAAGACAGCTTCAACTTGCATCCGAGACGGCACTGGAAATCTGCAACGAGACGCAACAAGCTAGTTTTAATAGCTATTTAAATATGCCTCAAATATATGAAGGTTGGTTTTGGTCATCCTTCTGCAGACTGCAGCATTTTTTAATGTTGCACCGAATCCAAGCCTGAGAATAATCTTGTTGTATTACACAGCCGAGTCAAGATTATGGAGTCACCCTGCTTTCTGACAGGAAAGATGTCTTATTTACAGTTCCCTGACCTCGGCAAGAGGCTCTACTGCCATTATGGCAGCAAAGTGGATTCCAGCGGCCCACTGTGGAATCTCAGCAGCCACGTCAGGCCTCTTTTCCTGGGACTGACAGTGAAGGAAACTCCCTCTCCAACATGGATCCACACCTATCCACACAGGTACACTACATCCAAAGCATAGCACTCTCCATACACTATATATATATATATATATATATATATATATATATACACATATATATATATTTTATCATTGTAT
>JAOUQW010000016.1:14935852-14972334 GCA_028565825.1 Olivaichthys viedmensis
GGGCCTTGCTCAAGGGCCCAACAGTGGCAGCTTGGCAGAGCTGAGGCTTGAACCCACGACCTTCTGATCAGTAGCCCTCACCACTGAGCCACCACTGCCCAATATATCTGAATATAATAGCCTGTACCCTTCAAACACACTTTCTCACTCTATGATTTAAAACAGGTGGTGGTGGTGGTGGGGGGGGGTCGCCAAATTACCTGCATGTCCATTCGACACGCCTGTGCTATCTCGTGTAAATGATCTTTTCCCTCCAGTTCGAAACGGCCCCCAAGTGTAAAGCTTGCAGTCAAAGCAATTACCAACGTTATACTGACACCTAGCGACAGATCTTTGAATTGTCACATGAATAAAAACCGACGCGCGTTGCCTTATAACCTACAATGTTGTTGTTTTTTTATTAAACGATGTTACCAAAAGAAAAATAATTTGATTGTCAAATTGTGCTTCTAAAACACGCCTACAAAACACTACATAAATCAAGATTAGAATGCAGTTGAATCTATTTTTGTCCATACGTCGGAATGAATCTTTTGAAACATGACGTGACCCTTGAAGTGGATAGGCGACGCCTTCCAGCCACCAGAGGGCGCTGTTGTTCTGTTCTTCATTCCTGTGCTTTTTGTCCCTACGTATACGTATATACTTGCCGAATTCCGTTTCTGGATAACGTTTAGACGTTGAAATGAAGCCACAAATAGACCTACCTTGTGAATTTACAACCTGAACTAAGAATAACGACCGAGATCGGCCTGTCTGTCTATTTTATTGACCCTCCACTATGGAGTGTATAGTGCTACTAGTAAACATATCCTATCGGAGCTTATGTGCGTCCAGATATATTGGAGTCGCTGAGTCTTTTTCTGCTTTTTTTTTTTTTTTAAAGTCAGGCGATGGGAGCGACATTTTCCTGCTTAAGCTCATGTTCGCACATTTGTACAGTAGGCTGTAGCACTGGTGCACAATTTCACGCATTCCCAACGGTTGTGGGTTTTAAGAGCTTATGGATGTGCTGATGCAGCCTTCGTGTCGTGACACTACATGGGGCGTGTGTTGACAAGTAGCAAATGCCTGTTCAAAGCAGCGCGGCGGTCACGGTGAGCTCCGCCTCCGCTCCACGTGCTCGCCTTTGCCTCTCTCATGTCTCCGTGCCCGCACGCGCCAACGTTTTGCATAAAATGTGTGTCAGTGGGGCAGCGAGCTCTCCGGCACATGCAGAGCGCACATGCACTAGGCGGCTTTCACCCGCGCTCTAATAAGCGCGTCTAATAACCCAGCTCATGTGTCACATAGGCGCAAATGAAAGTGCGCGCTGTTCCACTAAAGGAGGGAGCGAAAACCGAGTTAGATGGACACGCGCGTCTAAGGGAACCACACTCATTTAATTGGATCCCTGCAAAGCCAGTGGCACTTCCCGAGTCACCTGATAGCGCGACGGGTGTGGAGGGTTGTGTGTTATCGGCAGAGTGGAGTGCTCAAGTTTGTTTGTTTTTTTTGACAGTTCATCCCCATACATGGTGATGGCAAAGGTTTACTCTGAATTCCTAACTATACAAGACCGCGCGCGTTCCAGACCTGAGACGCTCTTCCACCGGCAAAGGTAGAGCGCGAACAGGATCCAGGTAGCTCCGAATTGCCAGAAATCTCTGCGCACCTGAGAGAGCTCTGGCTTTATTTTAACTGGGGGGTTACCACACTTGTCTTCTCGTCTGTATGCACTACTCGTTTTTTTTTGGGGGGGGGTCGCCCGTGGGTTCTGTGCACTGGTGTTTAAGGACTTTTTCACCGGTTTCGACCTTGTGCACATATTGAGGATCCGAGACAGAACTGAAGACGGTAATCGAGAAAAATCTCGAACAAGACACATCAACGATGGAGAACAGCCCTGGTAAGTACTTCTACTGCTGCTACTACCACTAATCATCATCATCATCATCATCATCATCATCATCATTATCATCATACAATTACCATTCCATAGAAATTACAACAGACTATCAAAAATACCATAATAGACTTTATGCAAAATGATGTCCAAACACGTGATATCTATTGCTGCACATATGCATATACAGATAAAGCACGGTTTGGGATCTGATTATATATTATTCAGTCGTAAAGTTTTGTGCCAAATTCTTGTGCAAGTATGGCTTTCGGAAGTCGATAGATGTGGACATGCCTGTTCTAATTAAGGCTGGTGCTGTCTACCTGTCCATTGGGCCGCATTATTCACAATACTATAAATATTATAGTATTGTGAATAATACTTGTGAATCGGGGGCGTTCGTGAGCAAAACTATGTGCATTGCCTATTTGATGCGTATTCATGTGCGGTAAGTGATGTTGTGTGCCTGCTTTATTGCCGAGAAGGGCGCAACGACTGCAAGATGCATCTGTAAGCATGTGCGGTGCCGTTCAGTTTGCATCGACAGGCCACTAAAACAGACACAAGTGAATGATCGTAAACATTCAGCAGCTCTGCCATTAACAGCAGTCTGAGCTCTATAAGCTCTATGAGCGATGCGCGCGCGCGCTCTTTCAACTTCCTGTTCTGAGCATGAAAACAAACTCACGTGGAGCAGTCCGCGCGCCTCCGCTCCAGAGGCCCACCGGGCGAGCTGCCTAAAATGACCTTCTGGAGCCATGGATCCATCACTGGAGCTGGGTGTACACAAAAGCTGTTGAATATATATATATATATATATAGTGTGTGTCATAAACATAACCTCCCATTGGTTTCCACAAGGCCCATGATTGCATCTCATTTGGAAGTAGATTTCTGCCTAATCTCAAACAACGATTAGACCGTTTTGTCCTGCGTGACATTCGTATTATTGCTTGAGCATCCACCGTGGGCGTTTGGGCGTTTGGCTGGTCAAGCTTATCGGGACAGGGATTTCCTCCGGAGGTTATCCAGGGGCCAGCAAGCCCCGCTGGACCTGCTTACCTTGTGCACTTGTCCATTAATTGAGGGATGTTTCATTGTTCAAAAGGTTGCAGTCACGTTCTAGAACCCGTGATAGAAACGTGATGCATCCTTCTTAACCACTTGGGCTTTGGAGCAAATCCTGACTTGGCCGTGTGAACCAAATATGCGACATGAAAACACATCACGCCTCATTTTATGACCGGCAAAGCCCAATTTGCATATAATAAGGCGCACAGAAAGGAAACGCGCATCAGAGCACGTGATTTTAAATCGGTACGCGAATGTGCCAATGCACTCACGTGCACTGACAAATATTGACATAAGGCACTTGCAACTGCTTCACTGCACAGCTAGTACGGCGTGACAGTAACATATTAAACCCTGCCAAGGTTATGACGTCTCACAGAGGGGATTGGCATTTTGGTTTCATTTGCATCCCGACACAGGGGCAATGCTGGGGAACTTATTGTACACTTTGGGGGAAGACTTGGCGGCAATTTCACCGTAGGCTAGAACATTTGAAAGAGCTATTAAATATAGGACAACCATGAGGAGCTCACTATGTGTCAAACCAATCGATCAAATTAACCACAGAGCCCGATTGATGCCTTCTGATGTTTTATCTTCAGTTATGAATAGCCGGCTCTGTTTTTCTCCTTCTGACATAGACTGATCTGTCTGCAGTCCTGTAAGCGGACTGCATATTGCTGCAGTCCTTCTCTTAAAACTTGAGTTCACACATTTCAGGCATATGGCATATGAGGCAATATAGAGATCACAAGCGTGCTATGAGTGTTGAATTACGCTGGGGGGGGTAACGGCTAAATGCAGAGTCAGAAGAGGAAAACGCCCCCTACCCCTTTCCTGCTTCATTTAATTCCGCTTTTTATTTATTTATTACAAAGCAGGCGAGGCTCCGCCCACGTGCGCGCAGTCCTTACCCGGGCGAGCGCGTTCCCTCGCGCGCCTTCGGCCGCCTTCACGTGGATGCGCTCTCTCGGCCGCGTGCAGCGCGTGCTTCCCGCAGCCCCGCCCTCCATGTTGCTTCTCTCGGCTCTCTTGTATGCACGCTGCAGAGACGAAAAGAGGGAGGTTGGTCAGTGGGTCAGCGATTTCACGGAGGAAATGTAGGGCCTCGTCACGTTTTCCCTCCTCATGCAAAAAAAAAAAAACAAAAAAAAAACCCACCTCTTCCACTTAAAGGGGCTGTTTTATAATTTCCAGGACTGGGGAGTATAAACGTATAACAACACAGCAAACATTAGGACTGCTGTCCTAATATGCCTTGTTAGATCCATAAGCAGAACAAGACCCTCTAGCTAAAAATATGAAGCCTGTGATCAGTGTTGCAGAGAAAGCAAAATGTTACTGTTTTGTCCAGAGGGTTGGTTTTGTACGTGTTTGCTGAATTCAAAAACTGTTGGTTAAGCCCGATTGCTCCTTTTACTCTCTCTTTTGTTTTGTTTTTTTGCACATGACCTAATGTAACCTATGCTTGATAGCTTTTTCCCCCCCCTTATTGTTATTTTGCTTTTATTGATAGCGTATCCTTTATAAACGACTTGATTCAAATAGTCCACTGTGACTTTGACCTACTTAGCAGCGCGATTGTTTTCGTTAATAAACACCGAAACACTGTTGATCGAAAATGCTGTGTATCTCCTTTTTAAGCGTCTCATCTTCCACGAAGCCTTCACGTCTGATGTTTGAAACCCTATAAAGCACTGTAATAGACTGGCAGCATGACTCACATACCCCCACACTTTTAGACACTGAAACATGAAGATATGATACAGAGAACACACTGGATTGCCAACCATGCAAGTCAAGGGATTTTACTATTTTGCAGAGAGGGTGAAGGGAGGGGAAGAATAGCCGGAGTGAGACGGGGAAATGATTTTGCTTGTAGAGAGCTCACATTCTTGTGCCTAGCCTCTACTCACGAGCAGATTAGAGTTTGCATGGGTAGACTAAGCTCATGACGAGCTGCTAGGGACCTGCTGATTCCTTAATTAACATGAGCGTTTCTACTGACCCTAATTTGGTATTGTTTTTATCCTGCAGAGACCATGCCTAGGGCCAAAAAGAACAGTATTTTACAGTAATGCAAAGAGGTCATTCTAACTGTTGAAAACATGATATCCTTTTAGTCTCATGCCAAATATTTTTCATGGCAGTTACCAAGTGCAGAACATTAGATTGCACTTTTTTTCACCAGAAACTGGCTGTTGATCCATTATTCCATATTTCCATGAAATACTCTGACCTCACATGTTGTCCAAGCGTGTGTGTTGTCTGGGTGGGGCCACTGAGATAATCTCAGGTAGGGCCCCGAGTCAAACACCTGTAAGGTCAGGCACGGCAGTGTGTCAAAACTAAATCCACCTCACACATGCTCACTGCAGGATTATAAAAGCACCTGTGCCACGAGGAAGCAGCAGTGCTGAAGAGGGGTTGAGGAGCCAATGGAAGTGTGCACTTGTTTAGATTTTCCTCACTCACAGAGCCTCTTTGCAATGTGCAGCTTGCGGCCTCAAACCTTTTCCTGTTGTTTACTCGGGAGGCAGTGAGGGCAGAGTTCAAGGAACAGCCTCCTGTAAAATGACTGTTAAGGGTATGGGCTGAGCAGACCACATGTATTAGTTTGTGTTTGGATGTGGTCGTGTGCACCTGTAGCATTGTGTTAGCATGAGCAGCTTCATAAGGAGCTTGTAAATATTAAATGTAGGCCCAAAAATGTACATATTATTAAACCCTTTTGGTGCCAAATCAAAAAGGTCCCAAAGGTCCCAAATCAAGTCATGTAAAAAAAAAAGAAAAAAAAGAGCATAAAATAAGTACACACCAATTACACAATAACAGCAGGAGCAGAATCAGCATACTGTATACTAGGCAGCTTAAAGTGATTGTAACAATTTTCCCCTAACCCCTTATAGCTACCAGCCTAGCATTGTGCAAACTGCCCGTCTTAATCACCACACACTTGCCTCAAAACTGTTGAGTTGTTAAGTAATGTGAAATAGACTTACTTTTCAATGGTTTCTGACACTGTATGACACACTTTTATCTTTAAAAATGGTCAAAAGGACACAACGCTAAACCGGCAGCTATAAGCTCATCTTACTTGTTAAAACTACATTAGCCTCATAACTTCAGTCGAAACCAAAGAAGCAGAATTTGGGCTAATGTCTGGGCTAATCGACTACATTTGGGGTCAGGAGAGAACGGGATCAATTGTGCAGAAAATGAGCAGACTGTGCAAAGTACATGAGATTATAGACCATCATCATTTGCAACATATAAGGTTATAGCAGCGTACAGAGCATATAGATAGCAAATGATAAGCAATCCAGCTGTTTGATTTCCCCTGCTCTAACACACCTGATTCGAATGAGCTAATTCGGGTTTAGTAGGTGTGATGGAGCAGAAATCACCAAACTGGGCTGGAATCCGGTTTGGGCAGCTCTGACCCATTCTGCTGTGATGTCCACAAAAACCATTGCAAACAATGGGGCTGTAAAAGCAAACAATCGGGTGGATGCTCTTTGTCCGTCTTGTTTGGGTCAGAGGAAACATAAATATTAACAGCCGTTTCCTATTATAAGGCGCATTAAAAAAAAAAAAAAGGCATTTAGATGCTATTGTGAGAAAGCCCGGTGGATCAGAGGTCCAGCCAAAGCTTTGGCGCGGGCGCGCAACCAACATTAAATCACGGAGCCGACTTGAGACGGATTTCATAGCGCCATGTGAGGAGTCGGTCAGGTGCGGCTCGCGGCTGGCTCGGTGCCAGAGCAGCGAGAGGAGCCGCTATTGGCGTGAAGGTACGGGGGCGTGAGAGCGCGCGGCCACGTGACACGAGCACGCACTCGGCTCATCCGCGACGCATGACCGGAGATGCGGGAGGATGCGGCGCAGGAGAGCATGAGCTGCATGAGAGAGAGAGAGAAAGAAGGAGGATGCGCTATTGAG
This sequence comes from Olivaichthys viedmensis, assembly GCA_028565825.1. Lineage (NCBI taxonomy): Eukaryota > Metazoa > Chordata > Actinopteri > Siluriformes > Diplomystidae > Olivaichthys > Olivaichthys viedmensis. The sequence continues at coordinate 14,942,751 of JAOUQW010000016.1, forward strand.
CCAATTCTGTGCCAAAAAAATCTGAAACAAAATTGGGAGATGGTGCAAATGGACTTAACAATAATTAAAGATGTTAGAAGTAGAAATAGACATAACAAGAGTTCAGTGTCTTCAGTACCTTTACAATTCTTGCTGTTTTGCACCTTCTTTTTTTTTTCTTCTTTTTTTCTGATGCATTTTTTTTCCCTTCAGGAATCTGGCTCAAATGCTCAGCAGAAGCTATCACTAGCGTACAATTGTGGCTATACCTATGTAGTTACATTACATGCGCACTACAGATATGTTGCCAGTGCATTCTGCCTTTATCTGAGGACGACAAAACGCAACATAGAAATGAGAAATTGCCCCAAATGTTATCAACTCGTTCAGCCACTCTGTCCATACTGCCAGAAAATAGCTTTTTACAGAAGTGATGCTGATGGAAATGCAGACTATGTCTCATAATTCCGTTGGGACAATTCAATTTGATATTTGCATGGGCGTGTAGCCTATATAAAACCACAAATAAGAAATTTAGGTTTTAACACAGCTTTCATAAGGGCTGCACATTATATTGTACTTTTATCGTTAATGTGATATTGACCTTCGCAATACTCACATTGCAGAAGAATGCAATACGCAAATGCCCCTCCACCAAATGTTTTATTGTGTGCTCTGCGCATCCTGACCAACCTCAAACATTCCAAATGTTTATGATGTTTATGATTGAATGAATCACGACATATGCAACATAATGCACCTTGTTTATGTTCATGATTGAATGAATCATGACATGCGCAACATAATGCACCGTGTGACACCAAGGGCTCAGCACTTTGTTTTCATATATTATAAGGCACATTCTTATCACCATATTTAACAATATATTTGCAGTATAGTATTTAGTTCATATAATGCCGCTCTAGCAAATTCTGCCTATTACACCCATCCTTAGCTGGATGTAACTATGCTGAACACTTAGCTCTCCCCTCTGCCAGTCAGAGATTGCACAACATTACATCACTTTAGTCTGAATGTAATGACTACTGAATTGCACCAACAAAATCTTGCCTGACTTGCTGGATCAGTTGGCTTCTTTGCTACTGTGTAACATTCTTATGTTATTGATCATATTTACCATTATAGTGCTATCATCCAAAATATGCCACTCTATTAGTGTGATTTTGCTGCATTATAGCCTACTTATGATAGCAGTCCATGGGTAGAGATAACTGGTATTAGTGGCATTAAGCAGACTATATGGGTTTATAGGTTAGGTTAGCTTGTCATGTGGGAGTTGTGAGTCACCAATGTATCACATTCTGACTGAGATGTACTGTACTTAACAAAGAAGGTCTAGAAGTTATATTATGAAAAGTAACTTCATGAAGGTTTGCAGGAAACTGATACTAATCATCAAGACACCTATGTATTTCCCAAAAAGACTACAATGCAGGATTCTTGGTGTTTACTTCTCATTGTGCCTTTTCAGGAGGTGTTATACTATATGCTGGCTCCAATGGCAGTGCCAGCCCAAGTCCAGGAAGCCCATCCAGCGGGTACCAGACCCAGTCGCCCTCCACACACTCACAGCCCTCGTCCCCAGAGGAGGTCACCTTCACCGAGATTGGAGCTCTGAAACAGCAGTGCAGCGGGGGGGCTCCCCACTCTCCAAAACTGGTCTTCCAGTTCCCTGAGATCTACAACAGCTCAACAGCATCCAACCAGAATACTTACTCCCACCCCATCGCAGGAAAGAGGCCCTGTGGCTTTACTGGCACCTTCACCAGTAAGCACCAGTGTGTTCTTAATGATAAGAAGCTCAGTCATAACACTGATAAATCAATTCATGTTTTGTTTTCTTCTAACCTCTTTCCTTCTCTCCCTCTCTCTCAGAAACAGGAGGCATGGTCCTACTTTGTAAAGTGTGTGGCGACATCGCGTCAGGCTTCCATTATGGAGTGCATGCATGCGAGGGCTGCAAGGTAAAACCCAGACTGACACATTTCGATATATATAGTATAATAAATTTCCTCCCGATGGAGCCCCAAGCCTCACTATGCCTCCTGATTTTCACTCCTGCCAGGGTTTCTTTCGCCGCAGCATTCAGCAGAACATAAACTACAAGATGTGCGTGAAGAACGAGAATTGCCTGATCATGCGCATGAACCGCAACCGTTGCCAGCACTGCCGCTTCAAGAAGTGTCTCGGCGTGGGCATGTCCCGTGATGGTGAGTGTCATCATTGCCTGTGCCATGCCACCTTGCCATCACAAACATGGCTCCACAGTGGGCTTCCAAAAGCACAGAAAAATCAAGACTCCACATTTCTCAACCTACATTCTTCATTTAGCTTTTGCACCGTTAGGACATTTTTAGGAGAGTACATTTTTTTTAGCTGAAGTGCAGCCTTGCTCCTGTCTTTCTCCTGCCCTTTGCAGCCTGTTATGCATCTCTTCCTTTTCTTCTCTCTCTCTCTCTCTCTCTCTCTCTCTTTGTAAACTGGTTTAGCCCTCCTCCTGCATGCTCCCTAAGCTCTCCTCCCTCCACCCATTCCAGAGACAATGATTTATGAGGGCTGGAGTCGTGTAGTCCCCAAAGCTATCCGTCACCTGGAAAACTGCAGCAAATACAAGAATTATTTTGGGAAACTGGAACACAGGCAACTAGATTACCCCACATGTGCCCTTATGATAGCTTCCACAATGAACAGCCTGCTTCTGCAACAATTAAGCAAGAGTTGCAGAAAAAGAGATGCGACTCTGTTGCCCCCTCGGTGAAACAATGCATCATCCATTTCCTGTTTCTGTAATTTTAATACTAGAAGAAAAAAAAACATAATAAAGAGAAATCTTTATACATAATAAAATGACTAAGTATGAAATATTTGCCTGGCCCAGAAAACAAAACAAGACCGCCATGCACACTGTGACCTACTTAGTGGGTTTGGTTTTGGTTTCTCCTCTTCTCGTCAGTGCTGGTGCTGCCAGCCGGCAAAATTAATTCTATGTAAACGTGTAGGGTGTAAGAGCAAATGGCTTATCTTGGTGATGGTATGATGGGGCACAGGGGGAAGATGGCTAAATGGGTGCACAGTGAAGGAGGCAAACATTCATGTTGACCCTCTCAATATTGACTCAGGAGAGTGTCAAGAACCACAACCTAAAAACCTCTTTCTTTTGTTGCACCTATTGCACAAACAGGAAAACCTCATATAACTGCCTCTTCACCACATTAAAGTGGACGCCCTGATTTCAGCTCAGGCCGTTGTGTGATTTTGGCTTTATGATAGAAGCAGATGTTTGGTTTGACACGATGGCACGGTTTCATTTCCGCTGTTATCTTGCCATTTCAGAAAACCAAGCCTCAATATAGGGCTCATAGCAATAAATCCGTTACAGTGTTTTGCCTCAGTGGAACATGACTGAGTGTGGCTCTTGCAGTTGTTTAAGATGTCAGTTGATACAGTTGTCTAATATTCCATAATGCAAAGGTTATCAATTTGTAAGGGGTGCAGAGATACTGGATATCTTTGGCAGGTTTTCCCAGCTCTGTGCATCGTCTTAACTTCTCAAACCTAAGTTTGGGTTTAGTGGAGCAACTCTACCCAGTGTTTCAGATGCTCTTAGCCTAGGCACCCTCTAAGGGCCTGATCTGGTGCCAAGTTTTCCTTTCTTCACCTCACCCCACTTGTGTACTGTTCTCTTTCACTTCTTTCTCCCCCCTGTTCTCTTTTCTTCTCTCATCCTGCTATCTCACGTTCCATTCTCCTTCTATATCTTCTCTTTCATTCTTCTCTTCTCTATTTTTACTTTTCCATTCTCTTTTCCTCTTCTATAGCTTCTCTTACTGTTTCCTCACCTCTTCTATTTTCATCTCCTCTATTAAATGTTTCTCCTACAGGTTTTACTCTCACTTCTTTCTCCCCTTTTCTATTCTCCTCTCCTATCTCTTCTCTTTCTCTTTTCCTCTTTTCAATTCTCTCCTGCGTTGCTGTACTCTCCTTCACTATATTATCAGTCACACATTTTTCTTTCTTCACTCTCTGCTCTTCTTTCTTTTCTTTATTCTTCTTTCCTTTCCTTCTCTCCTCTTCTCTTGCCCTCTCTCTCATCTAGCCTCATGAACCCAGGCTCTAATGGCCATTAGTCTTCTTCCCACTCACCTGTGGCGTTGTCATCACGGTTTGCCTGCCCCACTGCCCTACTTACTGGTCGAAAGAGGGAGTAAGAGAAGACGGATGAAGAGAGTAAAGGAGAAGGGAAGGGACAGAGAAGAGGAGAATGAGGGGGGCCAGCATAGGTGCTATTTTTAGGTTCACTGGATGATGGATATTCTTAGAGAGGAGAAGAGAGAAGGAGAGAGGACAAAATAAGAGGTGCTTTTTGGATGGTGAGCTGCTGTCTAGTCCAGGTCTGGTCAGATATATATATACTGTAAATATATTGAGATATTACATTTTAATGGGACCAACCTGGTTAAAAAAAAGATTAAATAAACATATAGAGGGTCAACCACCATTTTTACACAGCCTACAATAATATGTCTTAATATGTCTTATGCATTTTTGGTATTTCTCCTAAAGTACAATATCTAATATTACAGTATTCTAAGATCCCATTTCTAAATTACCCCTACCTAGTACATAATAAACTGTCAATTGCAGTTAGCCATTTCACATTAAAATGAATGCTTCTTTGTGCCTCCCTTAGCTGTGCGTTTCGGCCGCATCCCCAAGCGTGAGAAGCAGAGGCTGCTGGACGAAATGCAAAGCTACATGAACAGCTTGAATGAGTCGGCCAGCATGAACATGGCCTCCTCGTCTCCTTGTGAGCCCCCAGCCAGCCCCATGGAGATCCAGCCCAAAGAAGCCATTGGCTCCATGGCCAAAGCCTACCAGGACATCTTCCCCAGTGCTCCAGGCCACCTGACCAAGAGGGCAGCTGGCATCAACACAAGCAGCAGCATGCCAACTTCCTTTCAGAGCACGACTCCTCAGGAAAGCAGCTTCTCCCATGTCCAACCTCCTGCAACGTATCACTCTGGTGTACCTGTGGGTTACACAGTACGTGGTCTCTGCCCTGGACAACAAATGCCCGATGACAACAAATGCCCAATATCCTCAATGGATAACGGCCGCTATAGAAACCCTGCTCCATCCAATCAAAACCCATGCCAGTCTACAGTAAAACTATCTCCGCAGGCCAATTACAGCAGTAGTTATGCAGCTGGGGAGACGCAGGCTCAGAGCTCATGCCCGTGGAAGTTGGCAGCAGGCTCCAAAGTACTGGTGAGAATTGCAGTGATGTATTTACTTTACAACATTGCATTGAAAGTGTCCTATGTGAGGAGAGACAAAAATAAAAAATAACAAGAATAGAAAAATGCATTAATACGTGTTAGATAAGAATACTCAATTACAGGGCTCATTACAGGGCATCATTTTTGAAATTGTCCCCTCTCTAAAATAATTTAAAATGGTATTTTATCTATTACATATGAGGAATCAACTTTTTTTCTTGCAAATAAGAAAATGCCCAGTAAACATTTGTCTGAATTTCTTAAGTCAAAATTTACCTTCTCTTCCCCCTGTCTCTCCAGGCCTGCCCCCTGAATGCATGCCCGGTTTCCGCACCAGGGGTCTCAAGCCAGCAGGTGTGGGAGTCTTTCTCTCAATGTTTCACCCCTGCAGTGAGGGAGGTGGTGGAGTTTGCCAAGGGCATCCCAGGCTTTCAAGACCTGTGCCAGCATGACCAGATCATGTTGCTCAAAGCGGGCACCTTCCAGGTAAAGATGACCAATCTCGACGGCCCTATCTCACTCATTCCAATCTCCCTAGCCATATTTCTCCTTTTATATTGTCTATGTCTGATACTTGTTTTTTGGGTTTAATTAGTTCTTCAGGTGTTTATTGTCATGCTTTCCTCTGTTTTTCATGAAAGGTGCTGATGGTAAGGTTCTGCTCGCTGTTCAACCCAAAGGACCGGACGGTGACATTTCTAAATGGGCAGACCTACCCGCTGGCCACCCTGCGGGCACTGGGTATGGGCTCGCTGCTGGACGCCATGTTTGACTTCTCTGAGAAACTGGCTTCCCTCGGCTTGGAATCTGACGAGATGGCACTTTTCATGGCAGTGGTGCTGGTCTCTGCAGGTAAACTATAGACAAAAACTGAATTCTGGGTGTAGATAGGAATAGGGATATGGGTGTTAAAGCGTATGTAAATCATTCGCTGTAAAGCCCCAGTCTTCATTTCAACAGAGAATAAGAAACAACACTACAAGATTCCAGCTGTTAAAATGTTAAATATAATCCTAAAGCAGCCATGGTGTTGTTTTGAATAAATGTCCCACTAACAGACAGGCAATTGCCATCCAATAACAAATATATCTTGTTATGTCTATTGTTAGCAATATAAACTATATTTATGGAAATGGACACACAGAACTCCTTCCCATGTTTGGGTGTCCTTCTAATTGCAGGTTTGTGTACACTGGTATGTGTGCAAATAAGAGATAAAGGAAATTTAACTGGCTTGTTTCATATTTACAAAGACCAGTCAATTTTTATTTTACCTTGATACTCTCAAAATAATCTGAACATGAGAATTTAAAAAACATATTCATTAGAGAAGTCGAGCCAGGCACATAATGTTTTCTATTGGAAAAATCATTTTAACATTGACTTTTGGCAAAATTTTAAATAGGTCATGATCAGAACGGAACATACTCGGGATTAGGAACTTTTAATTGACGTGAAATCAATGCTTTGAAATTGACACATTGTGTAAAATTCAATAACTTATAACCCGACATGGAGTCTGATCATGTTGATTGGTCTCTCCATAGATCGAACTGGTGTTTCTGACATGGCAGCTGTGGAGCAGCTACAGGAGAGTCTGATTCGGGCGCTGCGAGCCTTGCTTTACCGTCGTCATCCTGATGACAGCACGCTTTTTCCCAAGCTGTTGCTGCGCCTGCCAGACCTGCGCACCCTCAACAACCTGCACTCAGACAAGCTGCTCAACTTCCGCATCGACCCATGAGCTCCCTGCTCCGACCAGCAAACTATGAGCTACCATGACTGGCCATTAGGAGGATGACTTCTCATTTATGAGAAGAGAAGAAGAGTGGATCATGCTAGGAACATTTCATCATGTCTGCTATCAACTTTGTACATTTGTAAGAATTAGCAGAAACAATTTTGCAAACTTTGTGAGAGATTGGGTTGGTGTTAGAGAGAGGACATGGACGCAATGGAAAGACGGTTGTCTCAACTGATCGGTGACAAGATTTACTCTTCTCTCCAAGAATTCCTTCACGCAATGGCCAAGACTCCCAGCACACTCAAAGCGCCTCGAATGCTTTTCCAAGAAAGGCAGGCGGTTTCCTATTCATATCATTACCAACCAGCTATTGTCTTTCCAAGGAACTCATTCAAGACCAAAAAAACAAGTTGGTGTCCTGTTTAGACCATTCGTCATTTGTTTTTCCAGTACAGCCTGCAACCGAGACCACATATAGTATAGAGGAATAAAGTATAGGGACCATTTAAACCCGAACATATACGTAAATGTGCCTGCGTGCAAGTAAAATGGAAAAAGCTACAATGTACAGAACATAAATATTACAGTCAAGTAACTCATGTCATGTAGGACTCGAGTTATTTAACATGTATGTATCCTCTGTGTTAGTGTAATATTAAATAGCACAGTTTCAACTGTATCAGTAAGCACAAGCACTCTGGTTAGTTTTTTGACAGTCTGAAAGAAATGGATAGAAATAATATTTTTCTATCATTCTGGGATAATGTAACTAAGTTGTCATGTTTTGTTCATATTCTGTTTTGAATATAGCACATTTATTGTCATCTTTTGTTCTACTCCATTGTTTAATCTTTAATCTCGGGAGATAAAACCAGCAGCCATCCTAACCCAAGCATGTTTTGCAGTTGCTTATTTTTCTGTTTTCTTGCTGTAAATATTGTACGGCTGCAGGTATGTGTGACTTAGGTGTTCATTGCACAGACTTGAGACAAAACAATATAAATCAAACAACATACATCAAAGTTTTATATTTGGAGTTAAGTCTCATGGTGGTGGGGGTTTGGGTGCCTTCTGAAGAGACGTTGTGGCTTATTTGTGGTTGCTGAACCCTCACCAGGTGTGCTGAAGTAATAAAAGATTAGGTTACACCAGCAGAGATCTCACACAGCCTTTACTAAGATTTAGAGGTCTTATCAAGACATTTGGATTGGCGTGTGGAATATTTGACTGCTTGAAATAATGGTTGTTAAAACAATGTGATGTGATCATGCTAATGTATATTTTGTAAATTATATCCTTCCATAGAAGCAAGATAAATATGAGATTATGTACTTGGTGGTGTGGTGTTTTTCTACTGCATAATATTCTACTCAAAGAGGGTCATCTCAGAAGAGACTTCACTTGCCATATTTTTTTTAATGAACCAAAAATATCTCAAAATATGAAATGAAAATCCCTCAAGAGGAACTGAAAACGTTTTAAATGAAAGTGAGATCTACACTAGAATCCAAAAGTCTTAGCCCACAACAAAAAAGTAATACATGTTATTGTCAAATTATATTACTCATATAAGATTCCATCATGCTCCACTAAGTACAAAAGAATTGTATTTTCAATAGTTGGTATTTCCACCATTTGCTTTATTTAAATTTAGTCAATATCAGTTATTAGTCGTTAAGAGACAACACCTGTCATCACTGTGTGTCAGAAGCATATATGTGTTACCATTTGAATGAAAAATACACTGTCAAGACAATTTTAGAAAATGTAGCAAACTACATTAAATATTTCAGTTTCAGGTTTTCTAAAACTAAAATAAAAATGATTGAAATAAATATGGAAATAAATAACAGCAGGTAATAGTGGACTCAAGATTTTTAGGCATTACTGTATGAGTTAAAATCAACACAGAATACACACAAGGATTAAGAAAGAATTCTTAATTATGGCTGAGCAGCGCTAGAGATGGTCAAGTCCAGTCAAGAACAGGTAAAGCGGTGGTTCTCCAAGCCTTGTGGAGTCCAAGCTCTGCACATTTTAGTACTTTCCTTGCTCTAAGACACTTGACTCAGTTCATAAAGGGCCAAGCCCAAAAAAAGAAAAAAATGAATTTTTACACTTACCATTTAGGTTTGGCTGGGCTCAAATATTATATCATGTTTGTTCAACAAGAAATGATACAAAACCTATAGGTTAATTTCCTACCATATACCAGTTGTACTTTTCCTTAAATCAAATGGCCTGAGTAAGTTTTGTAATCAGTAAGAGTATAATAGTCTGTTTAATACACCTCTATCATGTTTCATGAAGCCTATATAAGTATTTTTGGCACTGTGTGCGTTCATGGGCTACTGGCACATAAGCAGCAGGACAAAAGTAATTTAGTGGGCAAGCTTACATGAAAATGAATACAAAATCTTAATATTCATTGTGAGCCATGATAGCAATCTGCTGTTCTGCCCTTTGGTGAATGGTGCTTTCCATTAGTCTCCAATCTATCTTGTAACTACATTGCCTTTTTCCATCAGGTTGTTTTGTTTACGTTATGATCCGTCCTGCACTTCACAGTGTAGTAATTTCTTTGTTCTAACATATCTGGTGCAACTCATCAGCTAATTAAAAACCACAAAAAGATGTGCAAGAGCAGGGAATGCACAAAGACAGGGTACTTTGCATCTGGTTTTAATTGATCTTCTTAGCCTCATACTAGCAGTAAGGCTGCATGCAAAAACATAGCACGAAGCACACTAAAACTGCAACTGACCATAGCTAATTAACATGCATGGTAAAGCGCCATCTGTGAGTGTGGCATTAAGTCCACATTGTGTGAGATTTAGAATAGCTCCCTTACTAGCAATAAGCTGAAAATAACACATCCCTCTCACCAATGAACTCTCTTCCACCCTGTGTGCTTGGACCAGTTGTAACGTCTGTGTTTTTACAGAGAACGACGATGCTCTCCGAGGCTTTAAACTTTTCTGAGCTAAATGTAGCACCAAATTATGCCAGACAGATCAGGGTCACTTGGTTATTGACTCAAAAGAAGATCAAAGGAGAAAGCAGGCAGATATTTGAATAGTTAGTCATCTTAAACCAAATACACCCCCACTCTTACACATACAGAAAATGTCTTGTGTGGGGAAAAGCTGTCAGGCCAGAATGACTTACCCAAATAGCAATGAGAAACAGATTTCATTATTTTTTGGGCTACCAGAAGTGATCAGGCTGTCTAATAGGCAGAACAAGTGGTCATGAAATTTCACGCAGAATAAATTCAGACTAAAAATAAATCTAAATAAGAATCCAAACGTACCATAATTTGGACTCACTTTGATTTACGTCAGTGAAATCATCTAGCCATACAATTTAATCTGTGGTTGTGGTGAAAGCCAGGTTAATATTGTATGCGCTGTTCGTGTCAGGACACACTAACACACTTTAGTTCTTCATTTTGTTGTCTTATTACATCTCATCATTGCCAGATATATAAATATAACATTTCCCAAATTAGTATTTTAACTATGTAAAACACACACACACACACACACACACACAGAATCCCAGGGAAGGCCCTGGTCTAATTTAAATTGTTGTTTATTGGTGCATTAAAAGTCGGTCCTGGTTCACCTTTGATTAAGTTTGACGTTTTGTATATAACCACAACAGTCGTCTGTTCCACGTCCTCAAAAGAACCTAAATCTAGACCGTCCTTTTAACGAATCTGTGCTCACCAGGTTATACCTAAAAAAAAATACGTGGCGAGCATGCATAAGCCTAAAGAAGGACAAGTAAAAAGAAAGATATGCAAGTGGACGATTTGGCAAATTGTGTTATGCTGCCACCGTGTGGCCGCGTGTTGAACTACGTCGACCTCTAAAAGTTCAGGTCTCAGAATTTCAGTTCTCGCTTGCAAAAACGAAATGTGTTTTTTTTTCTAAAACTGTTTTCTAACTTGCATCAGCTATTTTCCTGTATACTTCCACAGAAATTAGAAATATTCCATGAATATCAAGTTTTTTTTTTTTTTTTAAAGAAGAAGTTAAAAGCGTCAATCGGTGTTGCTTTCAAGGGATCGGGAATGAGAGCTGTGGCAATACCACCATACACCACCAGGTGGACCGCCGCGCTCATCCCGATGGCTGTATATAACGCCCAGCTCTGATCACGTGGAGCAAATCATATCTGAGTTTTATGACAGTTACCTTCAGCATTGGACGTGGCGCTGTGACATCCAGTTAGCAAGCAAGAATGTTTATGGAAATAAAGAAATAAAAAAAAAAGAAGAAGCATCATTTGAGTATTTGTGTTTCCGACCTGCATTGTCGTTTTGTCTCCCCCTGGGGGCGCGTGTCTGCTACGACGCCACGTCACGCCTGATGACGTTGCGACCCGGAACTAGGAAGGGTTCCTGGTTGCACCTAATGCTGGTTGTTTAGTGAGCTAGCTGACTTCGCAAGGTAGGTTCACCTATGCTAGGCTGAATCCCCAGTGGCTAATGGCGCTCTTTTGGTTACATGGTGCACTGTGTAAGGTGTGGGAGACTTCATGTGCTTCCTAGTTCACTTACACAGAACGCATGCACTCATTTTGTGGTCGAGCCCTAGCTCTTTTATTTCTAATGTTGCTTCTTTTTTATTTATTGCTATAATGACCACGTGTGTGCCAACGTATTAGTGTTCCCTTATTCAGTTATACTTATTTAACTAGCTTTTTTTATTTTATTTTATTTTTTTATTATTGCAGTTTACAGTTCTTATGTTGCGTCGTGCTTTTTTATAGCCTCTCCAAAACATCACAATGAAGTGAGATTTTAAAGAAGAAGAGGAGCTGTCCAGTACGGCGTTACCAGGGCACCCAAAAGCAGATTGTGGTCTGCCATGTTTGTGACGGCATATCTTGCTTTTGTGGCCCTGGTGGTCCTGTGTGCGGGTCTGGAACTCGCGGCGCGCCGTCTTGCTTCCCCGCAGTCCACTCAGGCGGCTGTTGCCAACCCCGCTTTCCTCTCCTTCCAGAGGCTCTTCCTGAAGACGTACCTGCTGGCTCTGTGGGCTGACTGGCTGCAGGGGCCATACCTTTACAAGCTTTACCAGCATTACAGCTTCCTGGAGTCGCAAATCGCCATCTTGTACGTCTGCGGTCTGGCCTCGTGTGTGCTGTTCGCCCCCGTGGCTGGCTGGCTGCCGCAGGTTCTGGGGCGGAGGCAGACGTGCCTCCTTTTCTGTGTGTCCTACTCCGTGTGCTGCCTCACCAAACTGTCTCGGGACTACTTTGTGCTCGTCCTGGGTCGTGTGCTTGGCGGCCTCTCCACTTCCCTGCTCAGCACGACCTTCGAGGCCTGGTATGTGCACTGCCATGTCGATGTACATGATTTCCCTAAAGAATGGATCCCTGTGACGTTCGCAAAAGCTGCAGACTGGAACCATGGGCTGGCCGTGGGTGCTGGGCTTGTGGCAAATATGTTTGCAGAATGGCTGGACCTGGGACCTGTAGCTCCTTTCCTGCTTGCCATTCCAAGCCTGGCTGCCTGTGGTTGGATGGTGTTTTCCGAATGGGGAAATGAGGAAAAGCTGGAACGAGGAGGCCAAAAGGACAGAAACAGTGCTTTTCTCGGCCCTACAAGTGCCCCTCAGACTCGATTCTGGCGAGGCTGCCTGGAAGGCGTGCGCGTCCTGCTGTCAGAGCGTCGCGTAGTACTCCTGGGCGGTGTGCAGGCACTCTTCGAGAGTGTCCTCTACGTCTTCATATTCCTGTGGACACCCGTGCTGGAGCCGCAGGGCCCGCCGCTCGGTATTGTCTTCTCCTGCCTTATGGCGGCCAGCTTGGCCGGCTCGTCGCTCTTCCGGTTGGCCACATCAGCCCGCTACCGGCTGCAGCCGGCCCACCTGCTGGGTTTGGCCACGCTGCTCGCCTTCTTCTCTTTCTTCATGCTGACGTTCTCGACAGCACCAGGCCAGCCCAAGCCCAGGGAGTCGTTCCTGGCCTTCCTGCTGCTGGAGTTGGCCTGTGGCTTCTACTTCCCTGCCGTGAGCTTCCTCCAGGGCCGCGTGATCCCCGTGGAGCGCAGGGCCACGGTTTTAGCCTGCTTTCGCTTGCCGCTCCACCTGCTGGCATGCCTGGGCTTGCTGGCGCTGCATGGTGAGGTATCAGGCGCTGGTGCGGGCGAGGCGGGTAGTGGCACCAGACACATGTTTGCCGGCTGTGCAGGAATGATGCTAGCCGCCTTGCTGGCCGCTGTGAGCCTCTTCACCCTGGGGAGGAATGATGCAGACCTGCGACTCGAGGGGACCAAAGGAGAGGGTGAGATTTAATCTGAATGAAGAGTAGACTTCCAGTGAGGCCTATAAAGTAAACTACTTCTTCAAGACAACTACCTAAAGTTGTCCGAACAATATTTACAACCAAGTCTATAAAATGAAGTACTTTTATGAGTACTTGTACTCCAAACAATATTTGCAAAGTGTTGAACTGGAAAGCACTTTCCAAAGATGATGTTACTTTTCCATGTTTGCTCATTTCAGGGAAGGTCCTTGCATTGTTGTTTCCTCTTTTACAAATCCCAATTACAATTTTATAAAAGTGAATAATCATGTCAGTAAATTTAGTGTTTATGGTTTAAAGTTATGCTCTTTCTTAGTTTGGGGTTGTTATAAATGTATTTGTAACATGTATTTTGACTAGCATATTTTCTGTGAAATATTAGTTAGTTTGTTAGTTTTCAGAAAGTATATTCAGATTCAGGAACCTCCCCTGCTTCTGAATTGGCTAAATAACAGGTTCAGAAATGTTTTTCTTTTTTAGGTTTCCTAAGAATTCTGTTTTTGGCGTAATAGTTGAAACAGCTGCAGTCATTTGATGATCATTTAATTATTGTTTTTAAGTAAGCGACTGTTGTTGTTCAGAATGTGTCTGCCACTGTTTTATGCTTTTTGTGCTATGAAAGACGTCATACTCACACTTCAAAAGTGAATTCATGAAAGCTATTATTTTTTATCAGCTATTAATAGCCAAACTTTGTTAAACATAAGTTTCATAAATTGGGTAAAAACATTGAGTACCAAAGTTGTTTTTGAAATGTCAAAAGCTGCTTTTCATGCCACATTTGTCAACAGAACAAATGAAATTTTTTGTTGTTGTTATGCCACACGCACAGAACCAGACAGAAAGCATGATCATGTGGGTTTAAACATTCACTTGCAAAATGTTCAGCCAACCCTGTAGCAAAAAAAGTCCATCGACCTTTTTAAGGAAGCTCTTTTAAATATTTTCCTTTAAAGGAAGTATGGGCTGGTTTTGCTTATCGTACTATCAGCCCATTCTCTGCCACTTTCATCAGTAGAAAAAAACTAATAAAGCAAATAAAGCTTTCAGTTTCATTTATTGTAATTAATGGCAACTAAACAAATTATGGCTTATGAACAAACATTTGTAAAAAGCACCATAAATGCATATCTTATCAATATAAAAAAATAAATAAACGAAAAGCACATCTGTTGTGAACTATAATGGCCACAGTAACGTTCAGTATTTACTTCTAAAGATCCTGTTTGAGGGACACTGTGTATTAGTCAAGACATTGCATGTAATTTGTGATCTGCACTAGAAAAAAAATAATGTTCTTGACTAAATATCTCATTTTGTCATCAGAGGTGGGTGCTTTTACACATTTATTTATGGCTTGTAAGGTGGTAGGTGTTGCTTACCTCCTACTGTATAAGTGTACAGTGTCAGTTGTACATTTTGTCTTTGCTCCTGACATACACATTTCAACGCCAACTCGGTCAGAATCACTTCGGAATTATATTACTTCGGAATTAAGTCAGAGCAAAACAAATTGTAAAAAATGTATCTTTGTCTTTGGTCAAAACCCATGTATTTCAGAAGGACTTGAAATTTAGGTACTTGTTAAGCCATTCGCAGGCTTACTGTTAAATCAATTTAAGCACTATATACGGTGTATACCTGTTGTCATCTGTATAAGCCAATTTCGTCAATCAAGAACACATAACTGACAAAAAAAAAAACGGACGACAACCAATGTCACAATCAAACATCCCATCAACTGCATTCTTATTGTTGAAATGTTTCTATTGAGCATTTGCTCCATATAATATGACAAGCAAGTGCTATATATGAGTGATATTCTGGTTTATGTTCCTCTGAATAACCCTGCATGGCAAAGTTAAAATCATCTTTGTAGGGCTATAGTACTGCACACTTTTTTTTGTTCCTTGCGCTATCTGATTTAATTCAAGAAGAGCTAGTTACCTGATGTGTTACACTGGAAAAACACAACTGGATATACCGGATGCATGGAAACTGTTACAACTTGCAATCAATCACTTGCCTATCAAGCACTTCTTTATATACCTTTTTTTAATGACCCCCAACATTACTGCTTCTTAAAATAACCTAAATGACATCTGGGTATAGTGTAAGCCAACAGTCTCCATTCATCTGGATGCTAATGCTGGTGAGGTACATTTTACTAACCGAAATTCCTTTACATGCCTATGTGCTGTTTGTGAATGTGCTGTGATCTACACAGAATGAGTGGATAAATATTAATTCCATATACGTTTGGCAGTATCGGGCTGCAGCTAAACAATGTAATGCCTCTATAATCATCAGGGTTTGGCTGGAAAACCCTAAATCAACAGCAGATTAAAGGGCAAAAGGTGAGTGCATAAAACGCAAGATACACATATTACAGTGTTAGCGAGGGGGTGGGTGTCATCATCCACATGGGAGGAATTTGTAGTGCTTTTAATTTATAGTGACGTTTCATTTAGCAGACTATAATCAGGCCGTAGGCAAATTAAGATGTAAAAGTTTACAAGGCATTTGGTAAGGGGAATCGATATAAAAAATAAATAAATGAAGGCATTGATTACAGGAAAATGTGTTATTAAGAAGAATTCCTAGTCATGGAATGTTCTTATTTAATTCGTTCACTCCGATAATAGTGTTTTCTCTGCACAGCTTCATAATTCCGGCAGTTGCAAAACATCTGGTACAGAAAAGTTGCAGCCTCACACAAATACACTGGCACGGAACACAATAGGAGGGCATTCACTACATGTATTTCTTTTTTAAAAACCAATAGGCAAAATAGCCCATCCCACCTAAGGAGCCCATTAAGAAGGAAGCCCCAAAGAAGGACGGAGGCTTCTTTTTTACCATTCGGAATGCATTGGGTAGGACTGCTGACAGTAAGGTGGTGTGGATGTCTCCCAACACCTTGCGGAAAGCGTAGCGCTTCTGCACACGCTCGAAAAATGACTGGAGGTTAGGGCGGCTCCCGTCCTCCCAGTACTTCTTTGAGAGTCCCAAGAACCTGAGCCTGTGCAACATGGCTCCAAGACATATATCAGCTAGCGTAAAGTCAGGTCCACAAAGCCACAACTCACACTTTTGACCTGTCAACAGGAGAAAGGGGGGTTATGAGTCGGTGTTGTGCTGTGGCCTTTCATGAAAGATTCAAATACAAGAATTCAAAACCATTACTGTTTTTTTGTTTTTTTTTTAATAGTAAGGCATTCTAACAAAGGATGCAATAGTGACTGTTTTATAGCCTTTACCAGTAATCACTAGAACAGTATTTCCCAAATTGATCCATTAACAACACTGTTGGGAGCTGGGAAAGAGCAAATATGTGGACTGGCTCAGGGCCGTGAGGACCGTTTTGGGAAACACATCAGAAACATTCAAACAGCAATAAATGACTAAAAGACTGCAACTGCTTCAAGATATGTACTCGGGTAGTATATCCAAAGCTAGCCCTAGAGAACCCATGGTGCTGTTGAAGAAAGTCCACTTTAAGTCTTTAATACCGATATCAGCTAAACTAACATGGCAGAAATCAATCAACATTGGGTGAATTTTAAAGTAAGTAAGACAAACTTGCCTTGATATTCCAGTTTTCTCTTCTCAAGTTCTGCTTCAGCTTGGTCTAGTACCATTGCCAACTCAACAAGGATTTTCTTCAGGTAGTTCACATTATCATGGTCCAGTATCTTTGCCTGGTAGAACGAGACGGATCTGTGAAACGATACCCCATACCAGAGACTCCCACACACACACACAATGTGTTGCAAGAAGCCAGTTCTTCTTACTGTTAGTTACAGTGGGGAGGCAGAGTTATCAAACACATGCTGAAAGGTACAGTCTAATTTGACATAGTCTAGACAAGGCTCTTTCCCAGACTCTTGATATTTAACTGAATGAGTCAGATTAACCCTAGTGCTGGACAAAATGTCAAAGAGGATTTTTCTATTGGAAATGGGATTGTAATATTAACAATAGTGCATAATTAATTAATAACAAAAATGCATAATTAGTAGTAATAATAGTATCTTTCATTGCTATTTAGTTAACTATGATTAGCTACATTTTAGTCTGGATAACTACATTGCTGAGTTTATGGTAATTTCAAGAATCATGTTTTGAAATCATTATAATAGTACATGGATTGTGGTACGTTTTCTGTATCTTAATGTCTCTTGGCATAAAGTAGTTAGTACTCTTCACAATATGTTTGGCTTATGACATCTTACCTTTTCCGCCTATATAGTTAAAAAGACACATGCTTGCCATTCAAACTCAATTGACCGCATACGTGTGAGTAAATAACCACATCATAAGCAAATACTAATCATGAAATTTGGGTTTGGACCATTCATTGTCCAACCCATTTTACAGCATCTCACCATGAGTTTTTTCTGTTTGGAAAGGTATGGCTCTGTCAGCTGGGGCTCTTCATGGTCCAGCTTCATCAGTTCAGACGCTGCATTGGCCAAGTGTCCTAGGAGAGACAGAGATCGCAGACAGAGCTTCTATCAGCACTCTCTAGCCAGGGTTCACATAGATCATGTAAATGTGCTGATTTGTAAATCAGCTGACTGTAAATCTGAATTTTTACTTTAAGAAAGACCGTTTTTTATTAACAAATAAAACCAGTTAAACAATGTGTGACTATGCTTTGAATGTAGGCATAAAGATAAATGCTAGTGTTGCTCAAACAGATTTGGCACCTAATTAGGGCATAATGAGATCTGTATGCTCAAAAATCAAATCGATAAACATCATCCAGCAAAGGTGCTCCTTCCACCCAGATTTACCATAAAGGAGATTTATTAGGGTTCATGCAGGGTTCCATTTCATTAAGTCCACAACAAGACTTCGGGCTGAATCAAGTTTGACGTCTTGATTTACTGGTCTGTTTCATTGTGTAATGCCTGACCAGTGTGGTTCAGTATGAATTAGGCATATCCAATAACAGGGACCTGCATAAACCAGCTAGCATCATAGCGTTCTTCTGCAGCTGGTGTTCATGCCAATGCAAGGTCAACACTTGATCCAATAACAGGGACTTTGCATAAACCAGCTAGTCTCATAGCATTTTAATGCCGCTGGGATTCATGCCAATGAAAGGTCAACACTTGAGATAGCCCTGCATAGATCACTTTTAGACTACAAATCTGCGTCGTTAGCTAAACAAAACACAAACAGATCAAAATGACCTCAAGGACATCAGTCTGCAACCATGCAGTTTCAATATATGAGTATTTAATGGTGTCCCCAGAAATTACTGAATTGTGGCATCACTTACTACGTATTTCAGCAGTGGCGTACTTTGGGATCATGGAGTCAGTGGTGAGCTCAGGGTGGAGGATGCAGCCATGTGTGTAGGCGTCCATGGGCAGGCCATCAAGAAGCTCTCGATACTGCTTCACACGGGCATGCATGGGAGTGCCTTCATCTGGAATAAGCTGGGCTATTGTATCTGTAGCAACACACTTGGGTTACCTAATTATGCAGGCTGCTGAAAATATGGAACTTTATTCCTAATGTCAGCTCCGTTCTATGACTTCTTCCTTTTAAGATATGATTTGATACTTTATAGATGGTAATTAAAAGTCCACTTTTTGTGAAATAACATTGCCTACTTCAACCATGTGCGTACCAGCTGTATTGACTCATTAAATATGCAAATTTACAGAATAAATTAGTAGAAAAAGTAATTGCAGTCACATTTGTTTTGTCTCAACACAAATGTCTCAAAGAGATAATGAAGCCTTTGTTGATAGAGCTATGGGAAAAAGAAAGATGGGGCGCACGCATCCCATCCGGTCTACACCATCTCTGTGCTTTAGGGACGGTGGATGGCCGAAAGCAACCTGGCTAGGCTCCAGCCTGCTGACTAATCAGCCTCTACCCCGCACCTGCACGTCTCCACCAGGCTTAGGGTGAGATCTGCCGCAACACAGCTTCAGAGTACAGCAACATAACAGTTCTTCTTGTCCCTGTGGAAATTCTTCTACATCAGGATAGATTAACTTCCTGGAAGGCCGCAGCACTGCACAGGTTAGGTTTCCCTGCATTAACACACCTGATTTGAGTCAGCAAACTACTTATCAATAGTTGAATGGAGTTGAGTGCAGGAAGAAGTGCTCAATTAAAATTTCAGACTCTCCACAATGGGTGGAGAGGTCTTTCACTAACTATGCCCCCAAACTCTGGAATTCCATGTCCCAATCTCTCCATGACTACACCTCTGTATCTTCCTTCAAAAGTCTTCTGAAAACCATCCTCTTTTCTCAACACTTCTTGTCTCTGCCTTTTAATCCCTTGTGCTTATATTTGATTGTACTGTATATTCCATTACTGTAATTGTTCTTGTTTGCTGTTTCTGCTTGCATAACTGTAAAGCGATCTTGAGCATGGTAAAAGGCACTATATAAATAAAAATTATTATTATTTAAGAACATTACAATGTCTGCAGGCGCTAGAATGTGCTAACCTTGCTAATACTTCAATTTACACATTATACACCCACTTATTATGTGTTAACCGTTTAACCCCTTAAAAGAACCTAAGAACCTATTTACTATCCGCTCATGCCAGAATTAAGGCCATAAATCTAATCATCTTGTTTCAAAATAGCTGAAACAGAGAAGAGAAAGGGGGGAAATTAGCTCAGGTACCTACTGCTTAAAAGTCCACTACCACACAGGTTCCATTACACCATGCTGCACATTGGGTTGCTCTTTACTGCTGCATTGTGTGCTACTCTCTGTTGGCCTCATTGTGAAGTGGCCCTAGTTCAGGCTGCCAGACTTCATTACAACTTAAAGTATGAGGCAGCCCCTGTAAATCAGGCCATGACTTGTGGCTCCACATCCACCACACAGCGAGGTACTAAGCTAAGAGCCATGAATAATCCTGCACAGCTTCTGCTGCACCAAGCAGAAATACTTTCTGTACTGACATTTATTGATTCTCCCCAAAACAAACCATAGCTGACTGGCAGATATTCTTAAATTACATAGTTTGACATGGATTTCTTCCAAATAATATGTCATTTAAACACAGACACTCAGCGTTTGACATGGAATGACTGAGGTTGAAGCTAACTGAGTTATGTATTTATAGAGCCAGTTTTGCATATTAAAAAAAAACTAATAAAATGAAATATTTAGTTGTTGAGCACACTGTAATCTTCTTAATTGGTGGGAAAACTGCTGTCTCACATAGCATCATCTACGTGGGTGAATAATCATGGAAATCCCTGAGGGAATGTTTTCAGAGCAGTGACCAAGCTCAGTTCCCTATCAGTAGTTCCATGCTCACCACTGGCATTCAGAATAACTCAAGTCTTGCTCATGAGTTGAATCAAAGGTGTCAGACACTGAACTCTGTGATGTGGTCCATGGCCAAACCAAAAGCTGTGGATGAACGGATGAATAGCAAGGTGAGGTAATAAATCTGCTCTCCACAAGACATGGAAGAACCTCATCAAAGCAATAAAAGGAACCAAGACACCCTATACCTGGAGAGTTAAAAAAAAACTACTGACAAACCACAGGGTCCCACGGCACTTGCGGCAGGGCATCCAGTCCATCACAGCGGGCAGGACCAGGTACAGTCTGGCTTTAATGATGCCTTCCTACCAGATGCACTTATTACTTATTACAGATCCTATCCTAGCAGGTGCACTTCACCAACTTCTTTGCAAGATTTCAGACAATTTGGCAATGCTGATGGAACAGAAATGCAATATCTCTAGCTAGCAAACAGGTGCTGAGGAAGATTCTCAGAGCCAACGCTAACAAATTTCTCTACCAGTTGTCAGATGTTCTTACAGACATCTTCAACATATTTACTTATCAAGCTGCTGTTCCAACACACCTCATATCAACCACTATAATATCTAAAAACTTTAAAATCCCTGAACGATTACTACCCTGTTACACCTCTTTTATCATACAGTGCATCTTACTCAAGACTCATATCAAGGCCACAATTATGGCCAAATTCAACCCCTTCCAGTTCACCAATCACCTGAAGCTCTGCTGAACAACTTCTTTGTTGACTTCAGATCTTCTTTAAATGTAACTGTGGCAGCAGGGGCGTGGCCGAGCGTCGGCGGAGGACGGAGGGCGCTGTCACGGCGAGCTGACAGATGATCGCGTGAGTACTCTCACCTGTGGTTGATTTCCGGTCGCCTATATATGTGTGCTCTGTGTCTCAGTAGGGGCCGGATGTTCGAGAGAGAGGACCACTTCAACGAGCGGAGGCTGCCCAAAAGAGCCGAATTCCTTCTTTTGTGTTCCGTTTATTTGGTTGAAGTTTGCCCGCTGAAAAGCGTCCCTGAAAAGGGTTTAACAGGAAAAGAAATAAAAGCTCCGCTTCTGAAAACCAGGCTGCCGTCTGTCTTTCCTCCACTGCCCGCCGTCAGAACGTTACAGTAACCATCTCACAGAGACTCATCACCAAACTCAGCACAATAAGACTAAGTAAAGCATTCTTCAGCTGGATCCTGGACTTCCAGATGAATCAGCCTCAGAACATCAGAGGTAGTCTCCTAGTCCATCACCACCAACAGTGGAATCCCTCAGAGCTACATGCTTAGACCCTTCCTTCAGCCATGACTGTGTGGCTATTAACAACACTGTCATCAAGTTTGATGATAACACTGCTGTTGTGGGGCTAATGTCTGATCAGAATGAATCAGCTTACAGGGAAGGTGTTGATATGCTTGCTGCCTGGTTGTGTGGATAGCAACCTGTCCCTGAATGTTGAAAAACCCAAAGAACTGGTTGTCAACTTTAGGACAAAGTGGACAGACCATATTACCCTTTACACTGGAAGATCTGCGGTTGAGAAAGTCACCAGCTTCCAATACCTGGTAACTTGTATCTTGTAGGACCTTAATCCCGCATTCACACCGGCAGTGACGCGACCCCACAAAGCGGCCGAAAGTCATTTTCGATGAGAGCTGACAATCTACAAAGGCAAGAGGCGGAGTGAAGTGAGCAGGGCAAGTAACGTGAAAAAGTTGAGTAAAGCTTGCAGTGTGAGCTGCGGGTGCTATGTGCAAAATCACAAAATCAATATAGTTCTGAAGGCAGCTCTGCCTCAGAACCAGAACGGAATTCATTGGTTCACAACCTGTGGGCGGAACTTTCAAAAACTTTCCGCTAAGATTTTCCCATATAGTCCTCCTCATCTCTGATTGAAGAGAAACCTCATGAGAAATAAATAGCTATGTGATATAATTGGCTTTATTGTTGTACATGTTACAAAAAATCATGTACAACTATAATAAAAATAACAAATAATAATAATAATTTTAAAAGCATAGCAAGTTTAAAAATAGCTGGCAAGCTATTAGAACAGAATGTTAGCTAGCTAGCTTGTATCTGCCTCAGAGGCTGCATACCATTGGAGGCATCATATACCTTCGCATTTCTCCAACAAAACATTTAGTCTACCAGCAAGCTAGACATCCAAAAGGCTGTTAGCTAACATTAACTAGCTGGCTAGCTACATAGCTAACTAACAAGCTTACACTAGCAGTGAAAATAGTTTATGGTTTATATACCTTATGGAGCTATATGGCTTACTGGGCAGTTTTCTAGTTTAGCACCACTGCTAGAAAATGAACAAACATGCTAGTTATCAAGGAAGTTTCTAGATAACACTAACTAGTCTGTTACCTAGCTAGCTAACAAGCTAAAGCTAGCAATCAAAAAGGTTTATATACCTTATGGAGCTTAGGTTACTTTCTGAGCAGTTTTCTAGTTTAACACCACTAATATAAAACAAATAATCATGTTCACTTTTTGCTAACACCATAGAAATAAGAACCTACACTTTTTACAGTGCATCAAAATCAAAAGCACTAATGAATGAGCACAAAGTTTGCAAACTGGTGTGCAGCCAAGCTAGCAAAGAGCATTTTGAGGACTGTCACTAGCTAGGGGATGAACGCAATGTTCAAAAAGTAAGCTCCACCCACTGGCTGTTTGAACCAATTAATGTCCTTCTGATTAGCAATTTTGCACATGAGCATTGTGGGCCTGAACTGTTTGAAGTACCCAAATAAAACAGCGCTTGTGTTTTTGCCATTCTGTTTGGGTACATCAAACACTTTAAGCCTGTCAAATAGTCAGCAAAAATCATAAAGAGCAAACGTTGTTTTAGGCTTATTCTGAGACTAGTAGATGGTGATGCACTGCACGGATGCAATTTATACACAAGCATTTCCGTCCAGAATGTTTTATTCTTAGTGGGAATACGTTTGATTTGTGATCAGAATAGGCAAAACATCTCATCTTTAGCAGGAAGACATCTGATTGGTCATCAAATGTCATCAAATGGGTAGTTTTGCATAGTTAGGCTATATCGCACTAGCCTAGTGCTACCAGTAAAATCATGGCAATGCGATGCGAAGCGAAAAATTGCTGCCGGTGTGAACGCAGGGTAACTGGTCCACAAACAGTGCATCTACTTCCTATGGAGACTTAAAAACGGTCTTCTAGAACCCCTCATGGCTTCTACAAAGCTACTGTAGAAAGAATCCTCATTAGCACAATCATGGTCTGGTGTCGCAACTGCAACATATCTGGACAGAAAGCCCTCCATGGGTTGGTGAAATCAGGCCAGTGCATCATTGGTTACCACTGATTTTGGACATCTATAAGCAGCTCTGTGAGACAACGCACAATATTATAATATCATAAAAGTGTAAAGGACAGTTTCTCTCCTCAAGTGATTAGGCTTCTCAACTTTTCTTCAACCCACACTGTAATATCTTAAACTCCCTTCATTTATTCAACCTAGACTTCAATGTGCCATTTACACTGTCTATTGAATTGTGATATTTAATATGTTTAATGTTTAAACAGTATAACCTCCAGTATTTTAACTGTTTAATGTGTGTCTCAGTATTATTCTCAGAAGTGTCTTATCTGTTGGTTCTTGCCCTCATGCTACCTGTTACCATGGTCTGGTACCATGTCATGGTCTGTTACCATTTAATTATTCTCTATGCCTTATATAACGCTGCTAACCTGCTTTCATAACTATTGTACATATGATGCATATGACAATAGGAGGACTTTTGACAGGTAGCTCCATCAAGATATTAGTGTTCTAATACTTACCCCCCACAAAGTTGGTATCTAAGTATTCTATGATTTGGTTGTAGTCACTGACAATGGTGTCTCCATGGATGAAGACAGGCACCTCCTCTCCCAGGTTGAGCCTCATGAACCAGGGCTCCTTGTGCTCAGTCAGAGGTAGACTCACATCCCGCTCCTCACACAGCAAACCCTTCTCATTAATCACCAGGCGCACCTGCCAGAGAATACACTCCAGCTCAAACACATTTAACATTTTTCATATCAACTCTTTTAACCATCCACAGTTAGATACAGGGTTCTTGCCCTTTCCTCATGAAAAAAAATCCAGACCTTTTAAAGACGTTTTCCAGTTTGATCTTTTAAACTGTCCAGACTTTCTATGTTTGGTTTTCTTGGTAATTTTGAAGGTCATTAACTGTAGCATGACAAGTGAAACATAAAATGTGATAAGCATTAGGGATGCTGCGTTAGTGCAGAAAATATGGTAATGTCTGAAGACAACAGTGGCTTGAGTCTATATTACTTTGAAAACAGAATATTCATACTTTTCCTACAGTGTTTTCTGAATTTCCATATTTTTACAGATTATATATTATTTAATATTTCATTATGCAATATTCACAAGGCAGTTACTCTGTGTCTCAATACTCATACTTAATGAACTCTCAGAATGATTTAATAAATTCAGTTTACAGTGGAACCACAGCATTTCTGTCTGCAAACACCACAGTCTGCTAGAGTAAAGTGTTAATTACATTGCTATCCAGAATTTACTGCTGAGCAGTTCTGGTAAGGCCATCCCCCATAGTAAGAGTAAGAACTGAACATTTCCAATAATTGTGGTGTTGTTATGCGACAAAGTATCAGCAAGTAATAAAAAAAATCAAGTAAAGACGTATCCTGAATGTTCAGAATTATCTTAAAAATACAAAATGCTTTTTATTCCAGGGAAAAAAAATATATATATATATATGTTTATATATTGCAAAGATCTAGCTGAATGGCTGAATCCCAAATGACTCCCTACAACCTATATAAGTGCAATCCATAGGAAATGAACTAATGGATTTTAGACTCTACACAGTGCACTTTATGTCCAATAGCAAGCCATCTGGGATTCCGCCTCTGTCTTTGATTATTTTGTCAAAAAGTCATTAGTGAAGTGTAAGAGAAGCAGATGAGGCAAATTAAATAGTTTTCAATATAAACAGTGGGCAGTGGTGGCTGTGTGTGGTTAAGGTTCTATGCTAGTGCTCTGTTGGGCTCTTGAGCAAAGCCCTTAACCATGAGCTGTATTCTTGAATTGCATTCTTTCTTGATTGTAAGTTGCTTTGGATTAAAGTGTCTGCCAAGTGAATAAAAATAAATGTATATCACGTATGTAAATGTATAGTAGCTATTTATGTCATTCTAAATACTATTTAAAAAATATTTTTTAAGTAGTCATATTAGCACTGAGCAA
This sequence comes from Olivaichthys viedmensis, assembly GCA_028565825.1. Lineage (NCBI taxonomy): Eukaryota > Metazoa > Chordata > Actinopteri > Siluriformes > Diplomystidae > Olivaichthys > Olivaichthys viedmensis. The sequence continues at coordinate 14,968,662 of JAOUQW010000016.1, forward strand.
AAAAGTACAAACTAGGCCTTGTTCCCTACCATAGATCTTGTATTCCAAGATCACAGTATTCCAAGATCCTGTCTGCCTGTGCCATGGTTTTTGGAAAAGACTCGATAACCTCAGTACATGCATTCTAGCGCCTCCAAACCTCATGTGTTGCATCTACTGACTACAAATTGCTCTAGCAAGTTCAAGAAATCAGAGCAGCAGAATGTGAACTGACAGTGTGTCCAGTCATGGACATCACACTATTGACGTTCCTACAGAAAATAAGAAATTTATACACAAGCTTAAGTAGTTAAATACCAATGTGTTCCACTTATTAAGTATATAAGCTGAAAGATTCTATTTTGAGAGAACTGACTCTTTGAATAACACTAAAGCATTTGTATGCCACTTCACATATCTTACTGTTTAGACGAACTCGCATTTACATAAAGCCCAATCATGTAAAAACATGTCCCATGTGATGTTTACACACTGAATCAGTATAATAATATGGCAATAAATCAGGTTTTTGAGTGTACGAAAACAATGATCCAAATCAACTGCCCAATAAATCTGAAGCATGCTGAAATCTGTGCAGAATGAATGACTTCGGTCTGCTACAAATCTCCCATAAGCATGAAAAACATCATGCCTGTGGCAACCAGAACATCCCAAGAATTTAAATATTTCAATAACATACTTAGTGGAGCTTTATCTTTCATTTAAGATCTAAAAAAAATGTATTGCAGTTGTTCAAATTTGTTTCACTTTGTTTCACACTGTACAATGATTTATTCCTTTCTAAGCAGGTAATTTATCTTGTTTTGTGCGGTGACAAAAGAAAAGAGTTACACACTTGTACCGACTCCACAATAAGGGTAGAATGGTATGAAAAATTCACAGTATGATACCGTACAACTCAATATCATGTTTTTTTTTGTATATCACAGTATCTACTTATAACCTTGCATTTTCAAATAAGATAACATCAAATGACATCAAACACTGCAGTGGCAGTATTAAATATTATATCATTAAATATTTAATCATTTTTATTTTTAAAATGCTAGAATATTTTACAGAAAGACTTAAAAGAATCAGCCTTGGCTTTTATCGAAACAATATAAAAATATAATTTTGCCTGGTATGTTAGAGTTTAAAAAGCAGGCTAGCCTTTTTTTTTTGTTTAATTTCCTGGAATTTTACATTTCCTTTCAAAGGATGATCCGCATCTGGAAATAACTCATTCGTGATATTATTATTTATACCAGTGGTTCCCAACCCTGGTCCTGGAGTACCCCTGCCCTGTGTATTTTGTAGCTTTCCATGCTCTAACCAGCTAATCAGGTAATTAACAGGTCCGTTCTGAGTCAACATGGATGTGTTAAAGCAGGAAAAACACTAAAATGTACAGGGCTGGGGTACTCCAGGACCAGGGTTGGGAACCACTGATCTATACTACACTTTTAGCCCAGGTTAACCAAGGTATACTGTACCATCATACAGTGTATTGTCATGCTCCTAATCCAGAACATTAGGTCTATAAGGCTCATGATCTACAGTTTGATGGCTGCTCTAGATTTTGTAGGCTTTGCAAAATATATTCCTAGTTTAATTATGACAATAAAGTCATCCTTCTAATTTCCACAAATACAGATTGACTGGCCTGTAATTAAAATAACAAATTAATGAATCCTCACTGATTAAATGACAACAGACGCACTCAGCAGATACACTTGGTCTTATCAGCTGGTGTGTTACGATCTGGCAAAATCCAACATGGACGTTGGATTTTGCCAGATCGTTATGCACCAGCTGATAAGACCAAGTGCACACCTGTCATTTGAAGTTGAAAGGGTTCCAGATGCACATTATTTCTTCATTTTGTTTTTGTTTTTTAGTAACATATGAAGCATATCACTTAAAACTAAAATTCGGGCGCAGAGAATTTTAGACAAAATTTCTGAATCTGGTCGAAACAGGAAGCCAGTGCCTGATTTAATGCTCGTCTTGTCTTTAAATTTTAATCTGTTTTATCAAACATCAATGAAATTACATTTCTGTGTATCCTTTCAGAGGCAAATTCTGGGTTGGCACCAGCTTGTATTATAGAGAGAACACTAATGATTTGATTCTTATTCCAATTATTTCTATATATACTGCATATGTTACATTTGTCTGAACAGGGATCGATCTCATCTAATGGTTTCACCCGAGTCATAATTCGTTGTTGAGACACAGGCATTTCATTGACTTGTTAGATAATGTGTCTCTACACGAGATGCTATGACACCTTGAAAGTTGAGCCTCACAAATGCAGCTCAACTTGAAAGATTGCTGGGGGAGAAGATCTGTTTTGCTCGAGTGCAGTCGTGACTTCCATTTCAACTGTCCGCTTCACCGCCTTACATAGGCCACTGTTCAGAGCAGCAGTGTTTCTTAATCCCAGGCCGAGAGAGCCCAAGCTCCACTTGTTTTTTTGTACACACACCTCACTTAGCTCAGGACAGGCTTGATAATGAGCCGATGAGTTGAATCAGGTGTGTTCGATCAGTGAAATCGCAATATTTTGCAGTGCATTATACCATCATGACAGATACTGAACATTATGCCAGCCCCATGCTCGCAATGCCACCTACAAGGAAATACAGCTCAGTTAGGTGCTTTTTTTTTTTAAAATAGCCAGGCTTCCTTATTTTAATTAATAATTTAGACTGTCATCCGCATGTCCTCAGCCAGATCTAACTCTGACCATGCGCAATGGCCTGAACTGTCAAAATAGGCCATGCATTCTGCAAAATCACTCCCAGTAATAAACACTACCTACACGTTATTGATCTGCTGCATCAGCAGTCATATCTTTATATATAAATCGATACAATTGCATAGGCATATGCCAGCAGTGTGTGATACAACAATCCTACAATAATCCATTGCAGCAAAGAGGAGGTGAATTAAAAAAAAAAAAATGAATGCCAGTAGCCAATATGTGTGACCCACTGCAGAGCAGGCAATGTAAAGCCAGAGCTCCTCCATTTTCCTAGCTATGTGTTTACCTTTTGCGAGCTGAAGGACTGCGTCCAGTGGTACAAAACGAGCCGGTCTTTGGAGAAGGGCTTGTGCTCCACCGGCGGCTCGTGACTCTCCTCTCCGTCCGCAAGCTTGCCGTCCTCATCCATGGCAGAAATGGGCCACCAGCTGCAGTTGGTGGGGGTGACATGGTTGGAAGACGCCATGACGGAGGATTTTCGTGCGTACGATAGAGAGGGTACCAACCGGGGAGGGATGATGATGATGAGAGAAAGAGAGAGAGAGAGAGAGAGCGCGCGCGCGGAAGGAGGGAATGGAAACAGAGCAACAGCGCACGGGATTTCAGCAGCGCGAGCAGAGCATCCTCGGGTTATTGTCGATTTCCGGCCGCTCCTAATCCGTCTTCAACGAAGATGCTCCATATATTCAATGTTAAAGGGTCGTGTATTTAATATTGACGCGCTACATCCATGTAGGTGCCGATGGCACGCACACTGACGCGTGAGCGCATTTGAGCCTCTGGGCTATGGCACTGCAGGAACTAACGCGTACCTGTGTCTGTTTAAGGCACCCTTTAGGACATTTTAAGTTTCCTCTGACCTTCACACTATGGTAATAAGAAGGCAGACATCACCCTGGTGATGTCTGCCTTCTTATTACCATA
>JAOUQW010000016.1:14972434-14994362 GCA_028565825.1 Olivaichthys viedmensis
TAAAAGCCTTGTTGCTATAAATTTAATTTCTTTGTCTTCTTCATTTTGTCCTAAGGGTATGCAAACTTTTGCACTCAACTGTAGCTATTTTCAAGAGTACCTAAAAGTAGAGAGAGACAGAACAAGAGAGATAGAGAGAGAAAATGAGAGATGAGTAAACTACTGAGCTCACCAGAGCATAATCAAACCTCCACAACCTCCCAAATATCTTCATCTTTGAAACAAGTTTTTCCAGCAGCATTGGTAAACCGGCAAGGTTCCAAATCTTGAGTATCGTTCCCCAAATGAGCTAGAGATCGAGCTAAAAAAAGGTCTACAGTAATGTCCTTTCCATTGAAGTGCTCCAGAGGAATGTGTACGTGAACCTCACGGCAGTGCAGCTTCAGAGCGAATGACGACGCCACCCTCATGTGCAGCACTTCTTAGCTGCCACCTGCTCCAGCGCTGCTCCTCTGGCGCATTCTGGAGCTCAGTGTCCACATGATTAGCATACAGCTGTCTACTTCTACGCAATACTCTTCAGCCAGCCCCTGACCTGACCATAGACATTATTTCACAGCCACGAGCAGCGCCACCGCTTGCTCCGCGGATTTACGAGTGCCCTCTTGCCCAGGGTCCCTCCCACGGTCTGCGGTGAGGCACGCACTTAAACGGGCTCGACGGAGGTGGGAGGGAACTTGGTTTTGGAATAGCCGGCGTCCATCTGTCTGGCAGTCCACAAAACAATTCCTGCTTAATCAAGCAAACATTATTGCCCCTAGCGAGCCCCCCACGTGCAGCCACTTTCTTCCAGCTCTGATGCACTCGCAGGCACGTTCCCATGCAGAACTGAACGTGCTGCCTAAACTTTCACTACTACCAGCAGCTATTCTTCTTACCCTAGTCATTGTCAACCAATTAAAACACTTTAAAGTTGTACCTACATGTATAAGACCTACATCTTTAAAGCTGAAAGCATTTCAGTACTGTCAGTATACACTATTCTTCAATGTATCAATGTATAATGGAAACACTTGCAAACATCATTATGACGTATAGAAATATATACACAGCTGCCGGACCTCGCTCGACATACCATAACTCTGTGGGAGAATGGCAAAAAGGGAGTCTCAAGGGTGCCATAATGAAGTTAGGCTCACAGAAAAGAGCAATGCGTGCACTATACTGCATGGATGTGTGTTTATGTGCGTGTGTGTGGAGCGGCAGATGTAACATGAGGCAGCCGGAGAGATCGTAACTCTGCCACCAGAGACATGGGAGAGGGTGGAAGAGGGAGGGATAGAAGGAGGGATGATAAGAGGGAAAAAAAAAGAAGCTGCACAGGAATCTGATAAATCGGTTAAATAAATCATATAGGCACCTCCCTCCCACTGCTGAGCTCGGGAAGTGGAATTAACCATGTGAACATGCGGCTTTGTTAAAAGTGTGAGAGCATGCATGATCAGAAATGAAGCCATTCATTTCATTGTACATTTTCACGTCAAATCACCAGCTGCACAGGCGCTCTACGTGTCGGTTATTGTAAATTCCAAATTAGATGCTTGGGGGTCATACAACGATGCTATTCATTTAAAATGACCAATACAAATTAACCTAAAGGGGCCATCAAAGTGTCTAAAATCTTTTACTGTGTCAACTACTGGAGGTCTGATATGTGTGATTGTCTCCAAAGATCTCCTAGTCTACCAAATACTATGGTTTGGGGTGGGGGCACACTTACACAAAGTGGACATCAAGCTGTGCGGGGTCATGAGGCCCGTAAAGGCTGTGATCCCTCCACACTTCCTTTTATAAAAGGCAGAGTGAGCAGGTCACCAAAGCAACATGATGCGTGATGGCAGCATGCTAAACATTGACTTTTGGGCGTTTTTCCACTGCACAAAATGAACATGACCATCAGCTACCCGTCCAGTACCAAAGTTCGTCATTGTATGGTTTTTGGTACCTGCTTAAGATGGTACTAATGGTATTTAGGGGTGGGGCAAGCAGTAATGTTCATTGCTGAGTGGTTACATGTACAAACACACACAAACACTGAATAAAAAAATTTTTAAATAAAAAAACACAGATTATTCTGGTTCGTCAATGCTGTGTTTGTGCCATCAAAAGCAGCCTTGTACCATTTTATTTCCCATTTTATTTCTTAAATTTCACAAAAATTTAAGTTTAATTTCTCCAAACTGTACCAGCGCAAACAATGATTTTTTTCGGCACAAATGCAGCACGAATGAACAGAAATACTTTTGTTTTCTGATTATAAGGGCTGGCAACTTCACATAATTTTTTTAAATGCTTTTAAAAAACTTTTAATGTACATTGAACAACCTTACAACGTTACTTTTATTTTGTATATTTTCGTCCACAGTTGGGTTGAAATTAAAAACATTTTTGTCATGTTGTGGATTTTTCCTCTTGTCCTTATCTTTGTCGATGAGCCTTTTCTTTGGTAATTCGGTTGCTGCCAATTGAAGCTGGTTAACCAAACAGCCAGTCAGACAAAGCAACAAAAGCCCTTTTTCAATGTTTGACTTAACAATGGCATTGTTGAGCACCAAAATAATGATGCGGTCGACACTGCATCCGTTTTAGTTGTCTCTCAATTTGGTGGAAAATTAACTAAAACCCCAAGTTTCAAGTCTCAATTTCCAGTTTGGGCCGGTTCTTGTTTTTGAATGTGCAGTTACAAAACGTGCTTGGTAGCCAACACAATAACCTATTGTAAGCATACATTATAGCATTCTCATCCTTCATTTCTCCATGTGATTGCACAATTTACCATTTTGGCTTGGATCGGATCTACTATGTTTCATAAGATTAATCATTCTGCCCCTGTCTGGTCATCATCCTTCCACCCTTCTGGATGGCACTGAGGATTAAAAAGACAGCTGAGTGCCAAACGCTGTCATTATTTTGTCAAAGTCAACACCAAACCTCCTCTAAAACCCTGTCCCTAGTGTAGACGCAGATGGCTCATTTCACCTGTAAGCCTTATTCTCATTGACGCAGACCTAGCCTGGGGACAACATGACTGTGTGTGTCCACATGTGTGTCGACAGGGTTGGTCATGAATCAGATCGCACATGTCCGGGACAGTTGGTGGCACTAATTCAGCGGCGATGTTTTTTGGCGCGCCATCTCTCTCTCTGGCTCGATTAGCTCTGCGCCAGTGCCATCTGCTCCATTTAGTGAAGCTGGCCTCAAATCTAACTCTAATCCTGAACCCACCTGGCGCTCCATTATCTGCCCACACAGCACAGGGCAAGTCGCGCCACCCATCCAGTACAAGAATGTCAAAATCATGCCGAACCAAAGTCATGGAGGATCAGGAAATCCATAAAAATACTTCCGACTTTCATCAGACCCACATTACGACGGTTCTGTCATAACACGGCTTAGTGCAATACAGAGCTGAAACTCTTTAATGTCCCAGTGACACATTAGAGATTTAATGAGGCAGGTCTGGGCATCACGTATTACAGACTCCCTACTCCAAAGCTCCAAACCTTAGCTAAGAAACAGTGAGCCATACCATAATGGACTGATATGCTGTGTTACTCGTTTATATCAGTCAATATAGACACGTCTTTCAATTAGTAATGAATGTTAAACTAATAACTAATAATCTTTTTTATTATGTGTGGGACAACCATTCCATACTCCGTACATATTCTCTGCTCATCTGTTACTCGGTGATCTGCTTTATGTTATATATTGTGTTTTGCCTATTTCTGTCCTCTATTTAAATCCTGTATGCTGTGTATGTAAGTCCTGTTTTGTTATTGTGTATGCTATTGTACTTTGTAGCAAAGCTGAACCAGTGAAAGTTCCCACTGCCATCGGTCATGTGGCAATGAAGATTTGTTTCTATTCTATTACACTACATTACATTACATTACATTATGTTACATTACATTACATTACGTTACATTACATTATATTACGTTACATTACGTTACATTACATTACATTACGCACGAGCTCTGGTGGGTTTTTGATAAAAAATCATGATGATTTGCGCGCAAAGCTGGCCAACTAACTGCTTAGCTATCGCGCCAAGTTCAGTGCGAGGTGTTTTGGCATGGTTTCTGTTAAGTGTGCATATATTTATATATATGTATTTCTTATTTCTTCCCCTCCTCTCTCAGATATTTGAAGGAGTTCAGGACCGAGCAGTGCCCGCTGTTTCTGCAGCACAAATGCACGCAGCATAGACCCTTCACCTGCTTTCATTGGCATTTTCTGAACCAGCGAAGGCGGAGACCGATCAGGAGGCGAGACGGCACGTTCAATTACAGCCCCGACGTGTACTGCACGAAGTACGACGAGACAACAGGCATATGCCCCGATGGAGACGAGTGAGTGGCGTTCTGCATTCACACTGTCCAGCGTCCAGCACATGGATCAGTGTGGAGAGGGGGAGAGAGAGAGGGAGAGGGAGGGAGAGAGAGAGGGAGAGAGAGGGAGGGAGAGAGAGGGAGAGAGGGGGAGAGAGAGAGGGAGAGGGAGAGAGAGAGAGAGAGAGAGGGAGAGAGAGAGAGAGGGAGAGAGATGGAGAGAGAGAGAGAGAGAGAGAGAGAGAGAGATCAAAGGGTAGGTTGCTCTATGTACCTGTTATATGTTGCATCTTTAATATGCAGTCTTGACAGTTGTGCACATTTATGGTTGCACTGTTTATGCAATATGAATATGACAGTTCCAGGCTTAAATTTTTTGGAGTCTTGCAATAATACTGCAAAACCACATACTACAAAGGCCAAATACTGGTCATGACACATTATTTCCTAATTTTCATTTTGTTATTGATATATTAACCTTATCATTGCAAAGTAAAATGTTGCATGTCGGGACACTCACCATGTGGTTTTCTTCGACCAGTCTTCCAAAAAAGGCAATGCCGCGCCCCCATTAGCCACCTCAGACCAATCAAATCATTTGCTACTGTTGTGGCAATGGTATGATATTATTTGCAACAATTGGTTGTAAAATAAATTAAGAGCTACCTTATGTGGCTCCAACCTTATGTGGCCCATTTTACCTAATGGCCCCTACCAGACACCATTTCAAATTATTTTCAATAATTTTTAATTATGATAATGTATCTATTTTTTTAAAACTTAAAATAGTGGTGCACAAGTAATTGTGAGATAGGCCCCAGTTATAACACAACGTATAATTCTTATGTTAACGCACACATACTAATTAGCTAGTCTGCTCATAACCTGGCTACACTGTAGATCTAAACCATAGACTACATCTGCAGCTATTTAAAGTATTTCATGATTAAAGAGATGCTAACTTTCATTGTGCAAGTTTGATTAGATCAAAGGGAAAACTACTAAAAGATATATAAGCAAGAAGGTGAACTTTCAAATTTTTCACGAATGAAAAAATGAACTAAATTTGTGTCACAATCAGAAATGTACTGTTTTACTTTAATAAACCTACTAAATACACCACCATTAAATACAAATCATGACATACTTTAAATGGTCTAGATACCATTTTTTAGGAGTTATATTTAATAATAAGCAGTTAGCCCATTTTTATTTTTTATTGGCTCAAACTTCCGACGTTCACAAATTTACGAAAGCATCACCACGTCCTTTCCCATTCACGTAAATTGGATTTTTCACCAGGCAAATTTTATTAGCGTTTGGTTTGACACCTTCAGAGGTCTACGTCAGCATTCCACTTTACTAATAGGACAGTTACAGCGTAGCTTATCGGCATCCGACGTATATAAGCATCAGTAGTTTCCTATAAGATTATATAGCCTATTTATTCACAGAACTGGGGCAGTTTGGCTCCAGCAGAGGAACAAAATGCCCCCCAAGGGAATATGTTGCCAGTTTAATCTAAGCATTTTGCTCCTTTAGTGGGCTAAACTTCCTATAGGCTATACATTTTCCCCTTGTTAGTCTGTGGGTAGTTGTACCCTGCATTTTTTATTATTATTTTTTCATAGTGGCATCTCATTTAAAGATAAATTGGCTTATTAAATTAAAAATCCTAAAGAATTGTTTTTAATTAAGAAATTCGGAGAAAAGAGTGCAGAGAATGTTGCTCCTTCAAGGGACACATCTTAATAATTATTACATTAAGAACAATGATAATAATAATAATAATAATAATAATAATGTTTTATTTATTTATTTTGTTTTTGGGTGGGATGTTAATTTGCCAGTTGGGATCTTAATCCAACACCTTTGATTAGCACCTTCCAGATCTAAAATTCATGAAATGCAACTTTTTTTGGAACACCCAGTGAGCTTGGCACGGGTTTAACCCAACCTGATATGGCCACATGCTCGCCCACCCCCCTCAACTGCAAGTGATCTGGCACAGGCGTTTAGCAGGGCCTTGTAGCCGGGTCAGGATTGGGCTGTATTTTTGGATACAGCGTCGGGGTCTGGTTAGCCTTGTTGGGAGTGCTGGAACATTAACCGAGCTCGGCGGAGAAAAGAGCGGAGCCAGGGAGAGGGGAGAGCCATGAAAGACCACTGGCTCGCCAATTCGACTCAATGGTGCTCACCTTGAAAAACCATGCAACTAAAGAAAAGTAACTCCCTCTCCCTAGTCTATTCCGCTCTCTTCTGAACATTTCGGAAGGAATTTCATTACCGGTCTGAAATACCTGTTTTAAAGCAACAACAAAAAAGAAAGAAAGAAAAGTCATTCTGAAAGTTCAAGGATAACACAGCTGTCAACAGATGATGATGCGCGCCAGCGACTAGAAGCGCCGACGATGACCGAAGTTCAAGAACGAGATTCCCCCCCTGGGCGGAAATACGAATTTTAACCATTTAACGGCTGTTTTGGAAAGGGTCACACGCTCGGTCCTAGTTTAAAGAATAGTTTTCCACTTTTTTCTTTTCTTTTTTTTTTTGTTCGAGGAGGATGAGCGGAGGTCGCTTTGAGTTCGACGACGGCGGCGCGTACTGCGGCGGCTGGGAGGGAGGCAAAGCGCACGGCCACGGCATCTGCACGGGACCGAAGGGTCAAGGCGAGTTCGCAGGCTCGTGGAATTACGGTTTCGAGGTGGTGGGGGTGTACACCTGGCCCAGCGGGAACACATACGAGGGTTACTGGGCGCAAGGCAAGCGCCACGGCCTGGGCGTCGAGACCAAAGGCCACTGGTTATACAAGGGTGAGTGGACGCACGGCTTCAAAGGCAGATACGGCACGCGCGTGAGCCTCGGCAGCGGCGCCAAATACGAGGGCACGTGGAATAACGGCCTGCAGGACGGCTACGGAACGGAGACCTACGCGGATGGCGGTGAGTTTTTGCGCGCTAAAAAAACGTATTTGGAAGACAACCCAAACTCTGTTGTAACAGGCTACACTGATGAGGCGCTTTTCCATCCAATTCACGACAATATTGGTTCTTCAAAAAAAAAAAAAAACATGCTCCACGCGTTTCCCGAAAGTCGGGCGAGACGTCTGCGTTCCCGTCCACTGCTGTAGCGCGCGTACGCGGAACGGGCAGTGACGAGATGACGTAATTGAAAGAGCTTCCCAAAACTAAAGCAGTTCCCGAGACTGGGAAACACGCTTTGAGTCCACATGACTTTAAAAAAGAAAAGAAAAAAGAAAGAAAAAGAAAAAAGTTTTCCTCACAATTGATCCCATCTTCAGCCATATGCCAAACTCTCCAAGTTCTATCAGAACTTTTGTTTTGCAACATTAAGGCGCTTTTTTGTTGTTTTTGTATTTTCACATTTCTGGGGTCTTTATTGAGCATCTATGCGCAAAAATTGAAAGTTCAAAATGCATTAAAACAGGCAGATGCAAGCATGTGCAATTTCCAGATAGCAGACGATTCGTGGTTGGAAAATAGTTGAGTTTAGCCACATAAGGATCAGTTGTGGCAATGGCAGCGGTATTGTGGGCCAAAAGTGGCCCACCTTTTTTCCATGCCATTTGGAATCTGGACAATATATGGCCCAAATGCAACCAACCATATTCTACATAAAAATTTTGGGCTGAAAATGGCTCAACTGTAAGTTCTGGTCCATATCGTTCCTGAGATACGGTCTTAACCAGGTTGTGTAGTGGTTGCGTTCTGGCAGCCAGATTCGGACGAGTTCATCGCCGTCATTCCACTGGGGTATGTGGAGTTGATGAAAGCGTAAGTGTGGCCCAGCACTGTGCCGTCAGTCATTTGCTATCAGGGTTGTGACTTGACATATAAAGATGTGTAACCTAATACGGAAAGCCTCCTAGACAAGCTAAAATGCAGGTCAAATTATGCAGACCTCCACATAGCAAGAAGCCCAGTGTTGGATTAACAACTCCCGTGTTTATATAAGACCAGCTGCACACCAATGAACACTGTAAGCGTTAATTCAACACTGTGTTCATTCAACACAGGGGTTTAGGCTGTGCAGGGCTTTTAAAGGTGACTGGGTTCGATAAGTCAGTTTTGGAAGAACAATAAGAAACAACGGATTCTGACATAAACCCAGTTGCTTAACGAATTATAATGGCGGAACCATGGCGTCACCACAGATGGCCTGCTGGGTAAATGCCCATCACTAAGGAGTGTTTGCCAAAGGAAAAGGGGGAAGGGTGTTACAAATTAAAGCTGTAATAAATTCTGTTTGCTCTCTGTGTTTGGACGAGTCTGGGGTGACTACAAAATCCCAATGTCCTTTTTATTGACTGTCTTTTCCTATGAAGTAAAGATATATGAAGTTAAGAAGACTTCCCAGTGTAAGCCAGAATAGATGGTAGACAGAGATGAAGGGAATGTTGCAGTATTTTAAAGTAAAAGGAATGTTATAAAATATTAGCGTAAGTGGTGGCTCAGCGGTTAAGGCTCTGGGCTACTGATCGGAAGGTTGCGAGTTCAAATGGTATAAAATATTAGCAGGCTGCCACTGTTGGGCCCTACATTCCCATAACCTTCATCTGCTCAGCTCAATTGTAAGTCACTTTGGATGTAATGTAATGTAAATGTAAAATGTAAATCAATATCCAAATTCTATTCATGCGTTGACAGAAAAGGGAAGACTCGAAACCTCAGTATGGCGAGGCAGAAGAGAAAGAAACTTTTAGCTGTAGTTGTTTTACGTATACTCGATGAGAGTAATAAAAAGTAAATGTATAAAACACAATTGGTCTTGGTCTACCGTATTTGTTGGTACGATGTGCAAACATTCTGATACATTAGAAAGTCTTCAGTACAGCAGAAAGCTAATACTGTAACATTAGCATTAAATATTTTCATCATTGCATTAGACGCATGCAATACTGTATGCTTAATAAACCGAACCTTTCAGTGAAACCGGGACTGAAGGTCAGCTAGCAGACTTTATGACAGTTTGTAAGACGTATGTGTGTGGTTGCACAGAAACATGTACTCTATGTTGTATTTTAATGACTATATTGTTAAATGTTTATAAATGACATTTTAAGGTAAACAAATCTTGTTTAGGAACTACAGATATTCAAAAGTGAAATATCTTGCATTTTAGATCTTAGAGAATACATTGAGAAAAATAAAACTTCAGTAAAAGCATATCTGATCATAATGTGGTCTTAATAGGCTTAAAATGTCTTTCTCTGCTGAGTTATACTATTTATTAATAATTTATTAACATTGGGGGATTTCTTAATGAGAAACAGCCAGAAGGTTCGATCGAACCTTATAAAAATAAACGGTATTTCAGCTTACAGAATAATAAGGTTTTATCTGTGTTTGGCCACTGTTCAAAAATCCAATTTTGATCATTTAAATTTGAAGTAACCTTAAATTGTAGGCCTTGTTGAGCTGTAAATGTAGATTACAGTACCTAAGAGTTTTACTATCTGGAATGTCAAAACTTTGATGCCCCATATCTCAAAAGGGCTCTTTACCCAGATAGAACCTTATAATACCAAGGTCATGACTTGAAACAGAAAGTGAGAAACTTACTAGGTGCACTTATTTATTACTATTGTGCATAAAATGTGAGTTTTAAGCACAATAGTAAGGTATCCGGGTCAGACCGTGGCATTTGCCTGCTGACACTGTCACTGAAAAGACTGCAATATCAGGCTCAATGTGCAATTATTGTACCAAGGACTTAAATAACATGAAGCATGGCTACTAGAGTTGGCACCGATCCAGTATCAGTATCGGGCCGATATTGCAAGAAAATGCTGGATCGGATATCGGAGGAAAAAAAAGAACAAATCCAATCTGATTCTGCAACAAATGTAGCCTTATACAGGGACATTTTATTTATTTTCCACTGTTAAGTTGTTGTTTTTTAACTGGAAGCTGTTTTGTTTACATATTGATTGTATTATATTTGGCATGAATAAGTATTATAGTGGAATTACAGTTATTATTGTCTAATTCTGCACACCTTTGCACTATGATATTTATGTTTTGTGTGTGGGGGGGGTTGTTTTTTGTTTGAAAGAGATTATTTGAATTTAAAAAAGCTTTGCTTTTGTGTAAGTCATGTTGATGGCTATGTATTTCTTCCTGTAGGGTAATAGAGTGTTTAAGCAGTTTGAGTATGGTCATTTTAGATGGCCATCTTAAGTGAAGTGCTTCAATTAAAAAATCGCTCATTTTAAAGCTTAGTAGTTAAAAATATATATCGGCTCGGTATCGGTATTGGCTTCGATAAGGTTTCAGTAAAAGAATAAAAAATAGTTAAAAAACACACCTACGATTGGCTAGTGTCACTCTAAGCGACAGAGGAGAGTAATTCCATCCTTCCCACCTAGAGAGCAGGGCCAATTATGCTCTCTTAGACTACCGGCCATGGATGGTTGTGGCAGCGTCGGCATTCAAACTCACGATCTCCCAACGATAGGGCGAACGCTCTTCTGTTGCGCCACTTTGGAGCATGCTAGTTGTTTTCAACAGTATATTATGTTAACTGTATTTATCCTGGGCAGCACAGCAGCACAGCTCCAGGGTCCGGGGTTCGATCCTGAGCTTGGATTACTGTCAGTGTGGAGTTTGGTATGTTTTCCCCTCCAGTGCCCACGTAGGTTTCCTAATCTAGCTTTATACAGGGTTCTCCGGTCTCCTTCCACCTCCCAAAAACATGCCAGTAGGTTGATTGGCTACTCTAAATTGCCCCCAGGTGTGAATGAGTGTGTGTGATGCCCTGCGATGGACTGGCGTCCCCACCAGGGTGTGTTCCTGCCTTGCGCCCAGTGTTTCCAGGATAGGCTCTGGATCCACCGCAACCCTGACCAGGATAAAGCAGTTACTGAGGACAAATGAATTAATTAATGTATTTATCCTCCATATTTATAGGCTTTGTCTGGGTTCAAAGTGCAGGGCCAGCCATCGTATGGTACTCAAGAGCACATCAGTGGGTCTTTGGCACTTCTGGGAACTCACAACCTTCTGGTCACTAGTGCTGAATCTTAATTGCTGAGCTACCATTGCCTCTTATTTTGCGTCTGTTGCTCTGATTTATCTGCTAGTGCCTTATGTTTACTAGTCCCTGTCTCTGCAGGCACCTTCCAAGGCCAGTTTACCGGAGGAATGCGACACGGCTATGGCGTGCGTCAGAGCGTTCCATACGGCATGGCCGCTGTGGTGCGCTCTCCGTTACGCAACTCGCTAACCTCACTGCGCAGCGAGCACAGCAACGGCACGGTGCTGCAGCAGGATGTTCCTCTCATCACCACCACCAATGCCTCAGGCCAGGAGATGGTGGTCACCTCGTCCATGCCTGTGGGGCCTTCACGCGGAGGCTTTGCCCTGACCCTACACGGTGACCCCGAACTGGCCAAGCCAAAGAAGAAGGGCCTGTTCCGGCGCGGCTCGCTGCTGGGCAAGCTGACCAAGTCGGAGTCCCGCACATCCCTCTCCAGCCAGAAGAGCAAGATCAGCTTCCTCCGCAGCGAGTCGGCCCTCAGCTCAGCGACTAGTGATGCCAACTCCACCATCAGCCTGGGCGACAGTGAGGCTGAGGGCGAGGGCCACGAGTTCCCACCTGTCGAGCCCGACATTGATGCCACCACCACTGAGGTTTACATGGGCGAGTGGAAGAACGATAAGCGCTCGGGCTACGGCATCAGCGAGCGCTCCAGTGGCCTAAAGTATGAGGGCGAGTGGCTGGACAACCAGCGCCATGGCTATGGCTGCACTACCTTCGCCGAGGGTGGTAAAGAGGAGGGCAAGTATGTACACAACGTGCTGGTGAAGGCTGTGAAGAAGAAGGTGATTCAACTGAAGGGCACCAAGGTCAAGCAGAAAGTGGAGAGGAGTGTTGAGGGTGCGCAGAGGGCCGCTGCCATTGCCAAACAGAAAGCAGAAATTGCCAGCTCAAGGTCAGTGAACTGTCTCTGGTCGATTGGTCTTTTTTCTGGTCTGAACTACTTTATAAAGTAGAAGAAGCCATAACCATACTGTTCAGTGTAGTTTGGTTCAGGTACAGGATACCACAATGTTGGTTTACAGTGTGACCTCTGGCCTTGCTGTGATGGGATGAGCAGTTTAATTGCCTCTTTCTATGTATATTTGCATCTGTTTGTTGTAAGCGCTTAGCTGACTTTTGTTAAAACATTCGCATAGAGGCATTGATATTTATTACATGAACATTCTTTAAAAACTCTTTATTCATTTATTCATTCAGTATGTCGGAATTTGGAGGACTAGGTCCTGGGTAATACACTGTAAAAGATGATTAATTGAACTGGGTTTGGAAAACTACTGTCTGATTAATACAAACTGCAGCAATAAATAAAGTTGGACAAAGTAGTTTTTGTAAATCACCACTCAACAAACTACATTTTACTAAATACTTTACCTTAGTCAATAAAAAAAATCTGTGAAAGTCTGTTATTCCACCTGTTGCCCAAAGTTTTTTCTAATAAATGATTTATATACTTCTCTGTAGATTCACTTTGCATAGCTTCTCACCAGATTTTGGGGAGTAGCTTAAGACTCAGCGAGAGCAGGGCTGTTTTGTGTTCGTTTGTGAATCTCCTTACAAGGAGGGAAGATTTTATCAAAGCCTCACCACCTGGAATTAGCCCACTGTTTATTACATTGAGTGTCCCAATGACGAGCTGCAGAGCCTGTCAGTGGCTTAGAGAACTCTAAATATTTTACCTGAGAGACAAGCAAATTTATTAATGTTGGTGGCTTTCGACTCTCTCTCTCTCTCTCTCTCTCTCTCTCATTGTGGCTGTGGTGAGGCCCAGCCACCGAGGCTCCATGAAGATCCTCCAGGAGCGTGTTTATGTTGGAGTGTGCAAAGAGACAGTCAGGAAGCAGATGATTCGCACTGAGGTGGTCTCTGATTTACCTGGGCACTTTTTTTTTCTCAATATAAAATGTGCTATGATCTGCCAGTGCATTCCAAGGGTAGGATTCAAATTACAGTATAACAATTTTGTATGCTAATGTGACATTTTATATCACAGTTTATGCTTTCTTTGCTTGGATGAGTGATTGCACATCAAAAAAGGGCTTGTTCTCCGAATTTCAAACAGAGCAGTACAAAGGTTTAACCCAGTGCCTTTTATCAATGTCTTGACATGCTTGACAAATGCATGAAATGCCAGGCCTCCCTTGCACTGCCCTACTTCAGATTTATTAGAAGATTATAAATTCAACAAATAATAAATATTCTCTTGGTGGAAGTCCACACTTTTCTATTAGATTTTTTTCTGGACAGACTTCTTGAGTCAAATACTTAGGGAGAAGCTTTTCCTGATTCATATTAGAAGCATAATAAAATGATCTCGGAGTAGTACAAAACACTGTGTTTAAATTATCGTTTGTATTAATGATAATAAATTCTAGTTTAGTCATAAAGGTTCCACAGCCATCCATGGCTGGGAGTCCAAGAGGGCATAATTGACCCTGCTCTCTGAGTGGGAAGGATGGCATTACTCTTCCCTGACGATTAGAACAAAGCAGGCCAACCAATGGCATATGTTAGGCCATGTATATGGAAGAGGGCAGTTAGTGCTCTCCTTCAAGCGCAACGTTTCATGAGGAGCAGCTCGAAAGTGACTGACTTCATATGTCTCGGAGAAAACATGTGTTAACCTTCACCCTCCTGCATTGGTGGCTGTCGTGCGATAAGGGATGCTTAACTAGTGTGTGGGAATTGGATACGACTAAATTGGGGTGGGGAATCACTAAAAATATAAGTAAATAGACAAACAAACAAACAGATGGATGGATGGATGGATAGAGGTTCCTTGGTCTCATATGGGCAGATTCGTATTACAACATGCTCTTCTTATACTGGGAATGTGGAGGTCATTCCATGGGGTTTGTTTTTTGTTTGTGTGACTTGTACCAAAAGAGCCCCTATCCGTAACTGGGGCCACCATTTGGTGATGTCTGAGATTTAAAAAAAAAAATCCAAGCTGGTTGAGGTTCTTCATTAGGGTCCAGGCCCAGGTTTAGCCTTTTGCAGTGTATTTTGAGTAGGGCTTGGTGTGCTCTGAAAGCTAAAGCTCTTCAGAGGCCCTGGCACTGGGTGTAAATGACGTGGCCCTGGTGTCAGAAAGGAGGCCTGCCTAAATATGGACACACACTGTTGCTGTATCACAAATGCATGAGAATGCAACAGCTGATAGCTAGCAGTTCCCAGACACTGACAATGAGCCGAGGTCCCCCATTCTTAATTTTAGAGTGATAGTGTTCTTGCTAAGCTATGTTAATTGTTGTTCACTCTATGAAACATGGTTAGAGACTCCTGTTTTAATGAGTATTTCTTTTTAATGGTTGTTGCAGATAATGAACTGTAAATGTAGACTGTGTTACATCATGTGCCCGATAAATGCTGTTTCAGACTCCAAATCTACCAAGCATAATCAATGGATCTTAGTCAAAGGTTTAGATGACTGTGTTCACACATTTATTGCGTTCATATTTGCTTTTTTTGTAGTGTTTTCATTTACCTGACAACCATTATCAGTATAGTCTAAAAATGAAGTATTGAAAGACCACTGCGCATAGTGAAGTCACCAGTGTTATGTTCTGTAGTGTTATTTTATTAATAATGCACCTGGATATAAAAAATTTCCTCTAATTTGTACAAATGTGTTAAAGGCATTCCAGGCCCACTTTGGAAACAACCCAAATAGAAATTAAATAAAAGATAAGTTGAATTCAGTATCTTTAACTCTGACAATTTGTTGAGTTCTGTGTGAGGGAGATTCCTGTTCTGGTGTTCCTGTTTAAAGCCACACGCATGAAGAGCTATGCAAAGCCTTGCGTCAGCAGTGGTGTCAGATCTTTCAGTAGTTATAAATATTACTCAGCCTGTAAGTGAATGGCATCACTGGCAGTATATACATGTACAACACCTAACCTTTATCTGGAGTCAAAATTCTCTCTCTTTCTCTCTCTCTCGCTCTCTCTCTCTCTCTCTCTCTCACTCTCTCTCTCTATCACTCTCTCTCTCTGTCTCACTCTCTGTCTCTCTGTGCCTGTCTAGCTCATCTTAACCTTAATAACTGGTATGAAGCATGTCCTAAATGTGTTCTAGATCCACCAAACAGTATTTAAAGTGACTGCCTTTCTCCTATTTCATTGACATGGCATTGACATTACCTGTCATGGGTTAGTGTATATATTTCAGGCTTATGTTAAAAGACAATTTCAGTTTTCAAGCCAGTGGCTGTGAATATGTACTCGTATGCAAATGATTGTATGATATTCAGTATTGGCTTTGGATAGGCATGAAACTTGCCAAAATCCCTGGCTTTGGCTTTGCATTGTTGCGCTGGGCACCGTCCATAAGGCAAGTGGCTCCCACTTCTTCCTTTCTTCATTGGAATGGTAAAGGTCATGCTGACAGATGGCATGACACCGACCACACTGATAAACATTATGCAGAAAACATGCAAGTATTCATGAGATTATCTCTACTAAATGTTATTAAACTCCCCTTATATATAATCTAAGCTACCAACAGCTTCAACTACTACAACAGTTTTATGACAGTGAGTGCCAACCACAACATATTTTCAAGAAACGTTGAAACCATCTGAACGCCTTTATAGGAGAGCGCTGTCTAATTTGGTACTGGTCTACAGCTGCGACTGGCTATCTTCACTCAAAAAAATTATAGGACGAGAGGACTAATCCATCCTTTTAACCCAATGACAATCACACAAATGGGTCTCAGTGATTAGAAGTAAATGTATGCACAGAATTGCTGATCTTCATTTTGCAGTACCAAGAACTATCCTGTTACTTGCAGTGTTTTCTGATTGAAGGTTTAATATCGTACAGAATAATATTGTATTATTCTGCTAATTCAGCGTGATTTAGTCCTAACCCTCAGCTCTGCTACATGCTGAAACTCTGAAAATGCGTTTCAGTTGACTGAGTTGCTTCAGCTCTTCTGCAGGAAGTGCCATCTGTCAAAGGTCTCTACACCCACTGCTTGGCCACATGGTAATGCAGGCATGGAAGATACACCCCCACACAATTTGTTTCTTAATTGCTTATAATCTTTTGTTACATTTGTACCATCTATGATTGCTTAGTAAGTTTGCTTTGTTACTGTTTCTCTCAATGATGCCAATGGTGAAGGTTAAGCCTGTACATGAAGCAGCTATGTGCATTCTACTGATTTCAATCATGAATGAATGAGCCGTGGGCTATCTTCTAGAGCTTATCTACTCCATAACTGCCAGTCACTGTGAAATGTTACTATAAGCCTATCTGACTGGATTCTATAGTGGTTTTAAAACTGGACAGCCGGGCCCAGTAATCAGAGGAGTTCTAAGAGTAGACTGTAGTTCGACCTGCAGTAGAAGTTAAAAGTAGCATGGTATAAGTCACTTCTATGCCGTGCTAAGCAAACCTATTGGAGGCAGAAATTGTGACCACCGCTTGTGGATGACTGTTTAAAATCCACTACAGAGAATCGTCTTCAACCGAAGAGAAGTCAAAAACTGCAGGCTCTAATGCACTGCTTGTGCCCTACATTTGTATTAACCCCTTAAACTCCTGGCTTATCATTCAGTTATTCATCTTAAAGCATATTATTCAGTAACTGTAATGAATTATTCAGTAACTACAATTAAACGAATAGGAAAGTTATGTAGCTTATGTAAGTCTGGACCCACCAACAGATCCTGGGAAAATAAGGGGTTAAGAAGATAATTCAAACTAAAGGTTCCCTCAGTGGGGCTAAGAATATAACAGGATTGGGAACTCCTTTTGTGCTTTGAATATTTACTTTATCATGGTGTAGAAATTCATTGCAAGGATACTGCTACCATATTAATCTTCAACCAGACAGTACGTACAGGGGTAAATTAAAAATTGCTGCTTTGCTCTCAGAATCAAATTTTGCTGTTGCTGCTAATATGAGCTCTACAATTTATGTGTAAGTCACTTTGAACCACTCTTTACTCTTTGGTTTGCACTGTAACATTTGTGACTGTCTGAACTAGACAAAGAGCCAATCCTGCCTGGACTTTTGAAAAGTCTTTTTATAGATGCCATAAAAAGCTATGGTGACCAATACTGGTGAATAATTTGGATTTAATGTTTACAAATGATCTGTGATGGTCTTTTATCAATATAGGATAGTTTAAATATAAGAATGTTACTGTACAGGTTGCTCCTGTAAGCGCTACCCCCACCTAGTTTCATCATTGCAAATCTATAAGAACTCACACAACTCGGCTCATATGAAAAGGTACGAATGGTTCTCACTCGTTAAAAATCCTACGAATTTGGTGTGAAATTGTGTTGGAACCAACTAAGAAACCCTAAAATTGATCTAGATAAAGCCTTGTTTTAAAGGTCGTCAACAAAGAATGGTGCGAGTAACTGTTTCTTTATAGCAAGAGCCAGCTGTATCACGGTATCAGACACCTCCAGCTAAGTAACCCTGCAGGGAGTCTAGAACTATGTTGACTGCTTGCAGACAGGTGCAGATCTAAGATTCACTACAGGCAGTTTTGAGCCCTTCGAATGGCACCATTGGGAAGTGCCATCTAAACAGTCTTAAAGTGGACGAGGCTATTTTGAGGTCAGGATAGTGTTACAGCACGTCAAGTATTCCCCAGTGTAATCACAATCTACAGTGCTCCAACTCATTATGTGCAAGGATGCTATCGCCATTTCAAACACTGCAGCACTGTTTTGGTCAACAAAACGGTGCTGTAAGGAATTAATAAACATATAACCCATGAGAAGTGTGAATTTAGATGTTCTCCAAAACCCCTTTTAGTCCTCCGCAGCATAATTTGATGAAGTATTATTTATAAATGCGTATTCGATAGAACATCATAGAATGCACATTGTACTACAGCCATACCAAAATCTAAAAGGGCATTCAGAAGTTCAGGCCACTATTTATGTTGTTGCTGTCCTGGGAATATGTGATTTGTTTATTATTATAAAGCCCTTTTACAGAGCGGCCATTTGGTAAGAATAAACTGTGAGGTTGGTAAGAATAAACTGAGTGGTTCTCAGTGCATCCTTGGTCATATCTCATTGTCAGAAGCTGGGTGCTCATTTATTTCTGGTCCAGCTTGATGCCTGAAGAGTACTATGCTAATAACCTGCTAAGATTACGTGACCCTTACAGCACACCTGACCTCTGTGTTCAACCTTCACACAGTTTACACAGACTCTGAACCAGTAGTGCTGAAGTCATAGAACAGTTTGTCTCATTTTGTTATCTGTTTTGGGATTTTACATGTTTCCATTATTACCTGAGCAGGGTATGGTGAGGGATTCTTTAGTGCTGAGGGGCTGTGCCTTTTATAAATAGGATAGACAACTGCTGTCCTATCTTCCAAATAAAGACAAAGGGGAATGTCTTGGAATGACAGGTCTGTGTATTGCTATAGCAAGAGGACAATCGACATAAAATGAACAGCTTTCCAGGAAGATCTCTGCATCCCAGACTTATTTAGCAGTTGAAGTTTAAAAAATGTACATTTGTTGGAAATGTCAAGGCCTTGCCCACATGTGCAAGACTATCCTTGTGAATGATTTTAGACTAGAATTAGATTTAGAATTAGATTTGTCTAGACCCCAGTGTGGGATCAAAATGATGGTAGTAAACCAACATATTGTTTATTTGCATTACTCATTTGTTAATGTGGTTTAACTGGAAGCTTCCTTCCATTTTGCTGAAAGATAAGCTAACATGCTTAACCAAATCAGTTGGATCCAGATGTCCAAAGGGGACTCATGGCAGAAAGAACTGACACTAATTAACAAGTAATTCATAAGCTTAACCTGAAACAGGATGAACAGACAGTCAAATAATACAACATGGTAAACATAGCTTTCCTTTTGTGGCGTGATCCTGAAACGCCGCCTGCTTGGATTACATTTATAGGTCTGTTTTCCCTTGAGCTTATATTTGGAGTCTTGCTATTTCAATTCTGGTTTTATTTGTGTTCCATACTGTTATTGGTTACAGCGTTGTTACAAAACAAGTGAATGGAGTCGTACTACTGTTAAGTCAGTCAAGTATTAATTTCAGTTGCATTGTTTACTTAGACCACGCCTATCTAATGAAAAAATATTTTCTGCTTGTCGTATATTTGTCATATTTTATGTGCCTAAAAGCAACAGATGGACATCAACAAAATATATCGGCCTTGTGGTGCAAGATGTCTTGTATATTAGAAAACTAATCTCACTCTTAATACTGTAAGGGAGGAGGAGTGCAATCATATGTTTGTGCCTTCTGAAAGGACAAATAACTGGTTACTCTTTCCTCTGCAGAACTGCCCATGCTAAGAGCAAAGGAGAAACTGCAGAACAGGCTGCCCAAGCTTCCAACAATGAATCCAGCATTGCACGTGTGGTGGCCAGAGAACTCTCGCCTTCATTCTATCAGCCAGGTAACTGTAGTTCAACTTAAAATATCTGTTTACAACTAACAAATTTAGATGGGCTCAGAATATCTGAATAACTTTTAAGCATGTCCAAAGGGATTATTAATGAACTCATTCAAATGATGTAGATGCCATTTTGTGTAATTTGTGTGGTTACATGGTAGTAACTACACAAAGAAAACACAGTGTAAATCCTTTGGTTGAAAAGAGTGGCCATGAAAGACCTAACTAACTAGGAGTGTTATAAGCTCTCAAAGGCCTTTCATTTTTTTACTGACATTAGAATTTTTGGTATAAGACATGCATTTCTTGTTGCCACTGAATATATAAAAGTCTGAGAGCACATTGTAAATCCAGCAGCATGCTTTGATACACTATGGTATCAATCTCTCTTCTGTTCCTCTCCTTACATAAACCCTTCTGTTACTGCCATAAAACTCAAACTTGGATATCATCAGTAAATATGACTTTTTTTCCAGTGATCCACTGTGAAATGCTGATATGTATGCCAAGCGTTTAGCCTTGTTTCCCTTACTGAGAAGTGGTTTAGAGACTGCTACTCATTCTTTGATGCCTCTACTAGCTAGCCTTCTTTTGACAGTCTCTCGTTCTTTATTCAGCACATTCTGTATCTGTGATGAAGTTGCTGTTCTCTCTCTCAGTGAACAAATCTTTATGTATTGCTCTTATGATGGTGGGGTCACTTTTTATCTGCCTGATCGTGCTTTGGATACAACTGATCTAGTTTTGGCAAAGCTTTTTAGAGTGCCGTACGGTGGCAATGAAAAAAAGGAAGGTAAAAGGTGAAAAGGAAAGCAGAGTTAGATAAATGAGTGACCTTGGTATAAAATTAAGTCATGTGTCTTGGGTCACCAGCTTTGAGCTCTGATTTCTATCAGATTTGGTGGTTGTAGCTTGAAAATTAAACAGTTATGTATTTATTTTTGAATGATGGATGGAAAGAAAAGAGTACCGTTAACTAAACAAGTGCGATTAGTAAATGCAATTCTGTGCTTTGAGTTAACGATTGACTTTCTATGTCAAGTTTGACGGCTCCTTCTTGAAAATTCAATTGGGATGGCATTACTGTGTATTCTAACGTTGGTATCTCTAACTAGTTAACAATAAGAACAAAACAAGAAAGCATTGAAACATGAAGAGGAGTCTGTGGATGAAAAACAAAGGATGAAAGAAAAGAAACAAAGGAAAGATAGCAATATGAAATCCAAATGAGTACTATGCATCAGCACTAAATACTCCACGGCATGTTTGGTACTTGGAGCTCAAAAGTTATCAGAAACAAAAACCCTATGTTCATCTCCAGGAAAAAACATAGGCAAAAAATAAAAAGCAGAATTAAAAAGATGAATAAAGAATATATAGCCAGATGAAAACAATGAAAGAAAAACTGAGTACACTTGATAAACTTTTAAAGATTTAAGTCGCCTTATCTTCATCATCAATAAGGAACAATGCATTTGCAGAGGTACATTTACATTTACAGCATTTAGCAGACGTCCTTATCCAGAGCGACTTACAGAAGGGCTTTGTAGTCTCCATCAAAAAAACATATTCTCACCCTAGTACAAATAGGCCATGCTCTAGAGGTACCATAAAGCTTAAACCCTGTTAGCGAGGAGTTAGTAAGAGAGTTAGTTCAGCAAAGAGTACAAGTAGGGTTTACAAAATATTTATTTTTGTGGTGTGTTTAGTGAAATCATGGCAGTTTTTCACTTCTGATACACAGTGTTCTCAAAACAAACCCAGCCTAGTTTTAAACTTTTTGGAGGACAATTTCATCACGAACACACAGACCTATTAGGTGGGCATGCAGGTGTGTGAGAACATCACACATTTTCTGTCCTTTTCAGACAAGTACAGGTTGCCCTGGTGTGTGTGTGTGTATGTGTCATATCAACACTCAGTGGGAATGCCCTTAAAACAAGCCACAGGACTGTGAACAAGTAACGTATCAAAGAGTGTTTCTTATCAAAGAGTGTCAAAGAGTGTTTCGGCCTTCTGAGGCTGCAGCTAAAGCAATATACACTCACCGAGCACTTTATTAGGAACATGTACATCTTCTCATTCATGCAATTATCTAATCAGCCAATCGTGTGGCAGCAGC
>JAOUQW010000016.1:15037086-15061141 GCA_028565825.1 Olivaichthys viedmensis
AACAAAACCTCTAAAAAGAGCTTTAGGTGTGTGGTTTATATTAGATATATATGATCTATGACACTGTATAAGAGTTTGGTGAATAGAATAATGACTGTTCATAAAATATGACGGGTGACCCAAAACTTTTGACCGCTAGTGTACAATTGTAATATTTGTTTCTTATTAAAACGCTACAATCTTATTTTCATCTGTTATTATAAGTATAAACAATATTTATGGAACTACACAACCTCTTCTTATGCTTGGGGATCCTCCGGATGGCAGGTGTTTGTTCAAACAAGACAAGGAGAAAATGTGACTTGTATTTACACACTTTAATATCCGAAAATAATTTGAACATGATCTCTGTAACATTCAGGATTTTTAAAGTGATTTCTTTTATGCTCGTTGCAGACGTTTTTAGCGTTGCTCCACTTTTAGCAGAATGGATAATCTTGTTCTGATTAGAACATAACGGTTGATTCACTTCCAGTCAGCAATGTTTATTATGCATTAATAATAAATCCTTTCAACTTCAGCATTCATTCAAAAAGAAAGTGTTAATTAGGAATACTTATGTTGTAATCCTGATGTGGAGGGCATTCAGCATTAGCGTGTTAATAAAACAATAAGTCACACATTAATACGAGGAGGAAAAATGCCAGGAATGGAAAGTCAGGCTCAGAATCAGGCACTCGTGACTCTTATTCGCCCAGATTTTGGGCTTTACAACCCTCACAAAACATAATACACGAAGGGTGCTTTAAACTTGTGCAGGAATTTTTTTTGTCAGGTTTTTCCCCACAATCTCATATAAATAACAAATCAAAAACACAGGACTGTTTAATAAGGATACGCTAAAGATTGGCAGACTGTTTAAAAGCCAGGAAATTCGACATTAGAAAGGAATGAAACTAAAAAGTTAAAGCACTCCAAAAGAGGCACCACAAAGCATGTTCTCATAAAACATTTATTTACATAAGATAATCAATCACATTTATAAAAGGAACAGAGTTCACAAAGTTTCTTCTGCCAAGAAATGCTCCAACAATTAATATCTGAAACCTGAGAGTTCATGTGGTACCACTGAACATAGAGCGTGGTATGTACATTTAATAAAATCATTTCAATCTTTCTTTTTTTTTTCTTCTTTTTTGCAGGTATGAAAGATGCAGTGGTGTTTACATGAGACTGAGATACCGCCGTTCCATATCCTCATGATACCAGGAATCAAATGCAACAAAAAACATCTCGTATGACCCCTTTATCTCCAGCACCAGCTATAAAATTCAGTAGGGAGAGTTAAGGAGCATGTGCTTTGTGTTTTTTTGTTGTTTTTTTTTGTGATAATGAGTCATGGCAGAATATAGCCTGGGAGAAACGAGTGGTAATAATACTCTCAAACTGATCAGTACATCCTTAGCATGCAGCAGTTATCGTGAATGCTTGTGTAATGCTATCTGAAGTAAGCTTATATTTGCTTGATATCACAATCCATCCTAATAAATATAATAACCAGAGGCAGGCACAACATTAACAATAATGCAATGTTAGCAATCATTTTATGAATGGTGGGTCTTTTTTTTTTTTTTTTTCTCCATGTGTCAGGAACAGGCTGAACATGAACTCAAAATTCCTTTGAACAAAAATCTGTTTAGAATTCACTGTTTTAAAATAAAAAAAGAAAAGAAACATTTCCATGGCAGCTATGGATCGACTTCTCTAATATGATCTACATCCTGTGTGCTGCATACAACTTTGGTAGGCATATTCAAGCAGGTTATTTGAATATGGGTATGAGTTTATAAAAAGTATATAAATGCTTCACAATGGCTTATGGTCTCTCCTGCAATTAAGTGTTATTTATATCCTGCTTTAAAATGACAAAGAAAACAGAACATGCACAGTTAGGTTCTCACATTTATCATGTTATTTTTGTGTGTGATGCACAACATTCCTCACAAAAAAAATATAAAAAAAATAATTAAAAAAAACAGTAGAGTTTACTTTTAGATACTGCCTGGGTTGGTATTTAAATGAAATGTACACGTTATACACGCAGTTAAATTTTGAGCACGATTTACAACCATTTAAAACAATGACTGCTTTCCACCAAGGGCCCATAATTCTAAAACCATAAAACACGTTTGAACTGTTTTCTTTTTTTAAATATTGTAAAAAATATTGCATGTCCACTTTAAATCATTCACATGATGAACTCACGGTTGAACAAATAAAAGCGACTTGTAAATCAGTGACTACTCGTACTTGAGGAACATTTTGACGCAGATTTGGGTGGGTTAGGGATACAGTCTACAGTCTGCATTTCCGTTTTTCTTCAATTTACACAAAATGGATAACAAGATGCAAAACAGGGCTAAAACAATACAAACATAAATCCAAACGACTTCCAAAGCAAAAAACAAACAAACAAAAAAACACCCTCTAGTTACATTTTAAAAGACTATGAATAAATATTGTAGTTTAGAAAAAGAGACACTAATTGTTAAATCTTAAAAACCCATATGTAAAAACAAACATTTCATTTCGCTTTTCAACAGTTACTCAGAGGACAACAGCCAAAACAGAAAAAGGTCAACCCTCGCTCGGTTACACAATTCCTATTGTTCACCATTTAGACATACTGCATATATAAAACTGAGTGACAAAAATAGTATGTACATTTTTTTTAAAATAAATAACATTTTGCTTTTGCATTTTTTATTATTTTTTTTGCTATATTTTACTCTATTTTAAGTTATAGCCATTATTGCCACACATTCGGGTGCTGTGGAAACACCCATGCACAATGACCCCGAGGATGATTTGGGGAAGAAGAAAAAAAAGAAAAGAAAAGGATGGCAGGGCGAGTGATAAAACAAGCTAAAACAGAATGTGCACATATAGTGGTACTTTAAATTTCCATCAAGCTAAACACTAGAGGAACACTAGAGGGAAGGAATGGAATCTGGGAAGTCTGGGACTGCTCATGGATGGGGTGTGAGGGAGGGATGGGGTTCATTCAGGCAGTGGCGGAAGCTGTGGAGGGGGTTCTGAAGGGAGCGGTGGAGGTTGCAGGTTCCCTCCTCTTGAGCTCCCTCCATATCTGTACTCGCCAAACTGGGAGTGATAGTTAAACATTTGGGGCTGGGCAGGCTGCACCCCCTGGGCGCTCAGCAACGAATTCAGCATGTCAAACGTGTCCTGGTACTCGTTGGACTGGCCACCTGAGCCGGCACCATGCCCGTTGGTGTCAGCCTTATCCGCTTTGGAGTGCGGGTAGCTTCCCTGATGGTGTGAAAGAGCAAGCGAGGGCAAGATATCGGCAGGCAGTGGGGGTAGCTGGTACGAGTTCCTGGACGACTTGCTGACTTTAGAGGGGTGAGAGCTCGCCGAAGGCTCAGACGGGTGAGTTCGCTTTCGGGACGAGGACGAGCTCGTTTTTATCGAGTCCACTGCGACCTTTTTGCTACTCGCAGAGCTGGAGTGTTTATGTGCCGAGGAAGACGACGACGATAAGGAGCCACTACTCGAAGAGTGGTGATGGTGATGATTGTGGTGGTGGTGATGGTTGGACCGCTCTTTGTGCTTCTCTTTGTTCTTCCCGTCATCCCCCGGGCCTGATCGTCTCTCGGGGATGCGGAGCTTTAATTTAAGGTCCTGCTCGGCTCCTCGGCTGCCGCTTGGCAGGCGCATTTTAAGTGAGCCGCGATCCTGGCGCTCATCCAACGGGATCTTCAGCACGATGGGCTCTGAGGAGCTCGAGCCAGCCTGCTGCTGGTGATTATGATGGTGCTTCTCCTTCCTCTGCTGGGTCATAAGGGCCTGGGCAGCTGTGGCGTACTCACGCTTCACAGAGGCCTCCATGTTCTCCAGCTTCTTCTTCTGCGCGGCGAGCTCATCGGCGTGCTTGGCGCGGTACTCGCTCAAAGACACTCTGGTGGGAGCGGGTGGTTCTGGGGGATTGGGCACTTTGAAAACAGGCTGCTTCTCCTCAAAGATGGGGGTGGAGGAGGAGGTGGAAGGAGAAGCTGAGAGGCTCATCAGGCCGGCCAGCGTGCTTTCGAAGGACGCCATGGAGATCATGTTCATTATGGTCTCCGTCTTGTCGCCCTCCTTGGGCTTCCTCACCGTCTGACCTGATGCCTGAGATAAGAGGAGAGATGGATGAGGATGACATAAGGCCCTCAGAAATGCAAAAAATTTAAACCGCTGTTAACATATCAATGTAAATCGAGGACTCGGGTACTGAAATCTCACTCTTGTCTAACCCTTGACAAAAGCAAGCTAGAGCTCTGGCATTAGCTAAATTATCCAATGTCTGTGACATTAAGGTCACTAATGTTTGTTCGATCCCAGGCTGTTTGGGACGACAGGAGGCCCTGAGGGTTTTCAAATTGCATATTGATGTATATTCATAATAGGACATTTCTAATGAGGGTAAATGTATAGAGATGTCCCATTACAACATGAATAATTTTTTTTTGTTCTACATAGATTCCAAATGGTTTAGAATGACAGCTTTAGAGGTAGTTTAACAAAATTGGCCTACAAAAAAAAAAAAAAAACAGTCGACAAGGTTAAATCTCTAGCGCAGACTTACTTTCCAGTTTCGGATGCGTTTCAAACGGCTAGGCGTCTTCTCCAAGATCTGCAGAAACTCATGAGTGAGCTCTGTAAAACAGTTTGAAACATGCACCGACTTCAAATGAACCAAGCAGAAAAATTCTCTGATGCAGAGTGACAGTGAAACCAGGGCAAAACGGTATACAAGGCTGAACGCACTCAACAAAATACTGTAACATTGCCATTTATTTATTTTTGCCTCATTATCTCCCAAGTGTTAGTCTTTACCAATTCCCACCCACTGAATCTCTAACATACAACACTAATCCAGCAGACACATGAAGCCAGACAACTGATGCCCACACAATGTCATGTCATAGGGCAGCTGAATGCCCACTTGTGTGTGTGTGTGTGTGTGTGTGTGTGTGGATTGACTGGCATTGCTGAAAATGGACAGGAGAGAGCAACAAAGCCATTTCTGCTCTTTGGCTCCTGGTCATGGATAGCTATGGCATCGACCAAACCTATATTTTTGTATAACACAAAGAATGACAATCTCACAAAAGGCTTAACATTACCATCCAGCAGCTCTAGAGTGACTGTTCGGTCGACGTACTCCCACCAGTGCTTGCTGTCAGTGGAGACAGGGATTTCCCAGTTGGACCATTTGCAAGCCAAATGAATGCACACACAGGC
This sequence comes from Olivaichthys viedmensis, assembly GCA_028565825.1. Taxonomy (NCBI): domain Eukaryota; kingdom Metazoa; phylum Chordata; class Actinopteri; order Siluriformes; family Diplomystidae; genus Olivaichthys; species Olivaichthys viedmensis. The sequence goes on from JAOUQW010000016.1 coordinate 15,042,331, forward strand.
AACTATGGGTGGGCTGTACTGCAGGCAGAACGTGGTCAGGTGCAGGCTGCATTGACGGGTCGGTCCACGATTGCCAACAAACAAAAGAAAGAAAAGGAAAAGAGAAAAGAAAAGGAAAAAAAAAAAGGAGAAAACTGAGCACGAGAAGGCGTATAATAATGTCGACAACCTGTAATCAGCTATAAAACCGAAATCTTGCATTAGCGAAAAAGCAGTTTAGCCGAGTGGTTTTGGCAAAGAATGAACACACCTGTTGGTTGCCATAAAATATGATGTCTGGGCCAAGTCCTTACTCGCTGGAATAAATAAAACATGCAAGAACATCCCAAATGAAATATTGCTACTCATTAACCTGCCAACATTCCACATTTATCTGCAAGGATAAAATGTGCTGTATTTGTCAGAGTATGCAATAGAACTATGGAAAAAACCCAAAAAACCTGGCCCTTACCTCGTACAAGCTGTGTACACCTGACAACATGAGTGTGAGGATGGTCAATGGTGATGTCAAAGGCTGGAGTAACAAGGGCAGAGGAGAAACAGAGGGAATAGTGAAAATAGAGTTTAACATACAATAGCACCCTCTTCAAACTCGCTAAACAGCTAGCAAACAGTACAATGCAATCAAGTTCACTGGGTTTGGATTGGATAATAAAATTCACTGAGCACCGTAGTGCACACAAAACAGCCGTGCTTTTTACTGATTGTAATGAAGTGCTTTGACTCTTCAGATGACTGATCCTAGATAGGACAAATATGGATGAGTGAGTTAAGGACAGAGGACTTTCTCTGCAAATTCACCACGATATTTTTGAGCCGCTCTTGCCGTTCCATCCCAGACGTAAGCTAAATGATCCGAATATTATGGAAATTTGGATAACAACGTGAACTGGCCCAGTCTGCAGCTATGTAACCGCGCAGAATAGAACGGCTCAAAAATCCTCCGATGGCACGAAAAGGGAACGCACACACAGAAAGGGTTGCATTGCCAGGTTGACATGAAAAAAAGGAAGAACTGAAAAAAGGTGAGACAGTTATAACAATGACTGTTTATGAGGAGCTGTGGAACGCTCCAGCTGACTCCTGGGACTGTGCTGTGGATGGGAGCAAAGGGGATTAAATCTCTCTTCTCTCTAATATGGTGGTGACTCATAGACCCACTTTCACCATTCCAAACTTACCGAGGGTCTGCAGTATAATGCTCTCAAGAATGACCAGGTCTTGGGCTTGTTGCAGGTAAGTCTGAGATCGAGAGGACAGGCAGGTTACTCACAGGGTCTCATGCACTCATATCACTCTCTCTCTCTCTCTCTATCTATCTCACCCCCTTTACTGCAACTCACAATTACCCTGTTAGCAGCCAATCAAAACTTTACAACAACAAACATCAGCTCCGTCAACACAGACATTCATATATGAGCAAAACAGGTACACAAACATCCACACTGCACGTGAGGTATAATGGGTATTGCGGAGCGTAAAAGCTTTGCTGCAGCATTTGACAGAATATGAACGTTCCACACCCTGTTTAAAAAAAAATGAAAATATTAACAGAAGAACAGCAATGTTGGGTAATGCTGTTTTAGAAGAGGTTTTAAAATAGGGTTTCGCCATCATTATTAGTCAGGTAAATAAAAATAGGGACATGGGTGTGGATGACTGCGGAATTTAGAAATGCGCACAAGGTTATAAATAGTGTGACTGAATTTAGGCTAGAAAGAACAAGTGCAAAACATCTATCCACAGTTCAGCCACAAATAAGCAGAGACAACCAAAATCAGCACTTTCAAATAGGGGTGGGAAAAAAAAGATTACAGAAAATTACTCGCAAAACCAACACTACATACGTCAGACCCGGTGTTTTTCATGATCGATGATAATGTTAATATGATGTTTAAAAAGCAGCAAGCGGGTCATACTGAAAACAATAATGTAGGTTTCAGAAATAAATCTAGATGCATCAAGGTTAGGGATGTACTAATCTCAATTTTTTTTTTTTATGTTTTCTTTACGATACCGATATCAGAGCTCCGAGTGTCGACTGATACTCGATACTCATGTTCTCTTAGCAACCGAGCAGACCGTCTTGCGCATCACAGGTGTGATGGCGGCGTGCTTTAAGACAATTCGTGGTCCTGTGTTCCCGCACATAATGTCCTTCAACATCACGTGTTCATGACATGAAATATATCGGAGAGCTGAATCGGAAAAAATGTGTCAAATCCTTTTATACAAACACTAGCACTGATACCCAGTATCGGATCAGAACATCCCTAATCAAGGTGCCTGAACCGAAATTACATCCAATCGTGAGGTTCCTAGAGATTCCCACCCCTACTTTCAAAGCAGTTCACAAGAGCCCACATCCATCACAAACCACATTATAACCAGACATGCCACACGTGATCTCCAAAAACCATACTGTCTAGCTCAATACTTACATCACTCTTCGTGTCTGGAGGAGGCTCCTGAGGATTGAGACACGCATGGGCCACCTTAATCACATGCTCCAACTTACGTGGCTGCTCTTCAACCTTCGCTGCCAGGAAAAGTGCAGCAGGGGCAATTGCCTGCATCGGAAAAATCAAACATCACACTGTAAGCTTTTCACACAAACATCAAGACAAGCTGAAGTACACGCTTACAATGTCACACTTACATTACGGTGGAAGCGAGTGAAAGACTGGATCATGTAGAAGCGATGCATGTAGACGATGGCAGTGTTAATAGTGAGCTGGGATCTGTGCGTCTGGGGTTAAGGGTTACAGCTACCCAGGGTTATTGGACATGGAATAAACACAGGGCATGTGATCAAGGCAATATGTGCTCGCCTGTGTTTAGGCAATCTAACTCATCGCTTCATAGTGCGAGCCGTTTAGAAAAATAAACTACGCGCCTTTAGATGTCAGAACAAATAAAACCGCATGAAGGCATCGAGAGAGCAAAAACAAAAAGCAGTGTTGTTGCCGAACATCGAAAGTGAAAAGGGGGAAAAGGTGGTCTTGATGCTAACCACGCTAGCAAAAATGGTTAGCAGCAACACACCCAACACAGGCGTGCTATTTCACTTAACACGTGTTCAGCTGGATGACAAAAAGAGGTCAGCGAAAACTGCATGTTCGGCTTTTAAAAGGTTTCTTTCTTTCTTAAAATAGCAAGCTAGCCTCTCGAAGACGCCAACCAGCTACAGCTAGCTCACGAGCTAACCGCTAACCGAGAAGGTCAGCTGCAAATTAGCCTTGCCTGGGAACGGAATTTGCAGTTGTAACGACAACAGCGGAGACGAACGAGACAACGATAACACAGCAAATGGCACATTTTGGCGCGGACTCCGGCGTTGTTCTGTACAGGAGGGAGGGGGACGACTTGCACAACATGCCCCGATGAGGCCTACACATCCCACAAGCCTCAGCCACAGCCCGGCTAGCGGCGGCTAGCAAGCTAACTAGCTAGCTAGCTAGCTAACAACGCCGGGCTGTCGAGGAAACCCGCTTCAGCACACCTACACCTTTTATTTACAAGCGAGCGGTCATTTCATTTTTATACATCTTTTAACACTTGAGAACCGCCACTGCGTCCAAAACGGACCGTCGTCCTCCTCCTTCTCCTCCTCCGAACCGGCGTACACCGCTTTTATACCCAACAGGCTAAGCTAACCGATTAGCAAGCTCGTTACCGCCGCTTCAGGAAAAGAGGATACACATTGAGCCGTTGTCCCATGTCCTGTAGGAGATTAGCAGCCTGCTGTCTGTACGATAATTCTTTGTCGGGGTCCAGTCCCGCTCGACGAGACGGGTTGTTTTCGATTTGTTCGCGGGTGAAGTACCATTTATTCTTCTTTCCCGAGCGAGAAAAGCACGGAGCCGCCATTACTCACAAGGAGAATATTTAAAAAAAAAAAAAAAAAAAAAAAAAAACGAATCTTGGTGCGTCACAGGAAACACGCGAGCAGCACCGCGGCAATGTGACCCGAGTACTTCCGTTAGAGTCAATAACAAACCGTTTCGGAGAGAGGAAGAGAGGGAGGAAGAGAGAAAGAAAGAGAGAGGAAGAAAGAGAGAAATGTCACGTGCGCTCTTCGGTTTGTGGAGTTGCGCTGCAGTCTCACCCAAACCGCGGATAACCATAGCGACGGCAAACATTCCAAGACATGACGTCAGAAGAGTTACGCTTGGGTCAGCCAGCGACCGTTAGCCAGCTATAAGGGAAGAAACTAGCCAGCGACCGTTAGCTAGCTATAAGGGAAGAAACTAGCCAGCGACCGTTAGCTAGCTATAAGGGAAGAAACTAGCTAGCTAACTATTTTAGCTACGTGGTGACGCTTGACACCACAACCTCCAACAAAACCCGAGTTTAGGGGTGAAAATGTGTCTCTAAAAGACGAAATGTCGCCTGCTCTTGGCTCAGTGACGTTATATGAGCTTCATAGCATTAAAAAAAAAATATATATATATATGTCATGGTTAAAAGTAACGTTACTTTAAAGCTGACTGTCATCGTGTGCTTCAGAATGATCAAGAGTCTCTCGAAAGACGTTCAGGCACGGTTGCGCTCTGGAGTTGCCGTTTTCTCATTGCAGCAGTGTGTGGAGGAGCTTCTGCTGAACAGCATCGATGCCGGAGCAACTTGTGTCGCTGTGAAGATAGATATAGAGGCCTGCAAAGTTCAGGTGATAGACAATGGCTTAGGCATGGACCGTGAGAACATGGAGAGGGTCGGGATGAGGTACTGCACAAGCAAATGCAGCTCCCTCGAGGATTTGGAGAACCTTCGCTTTTACGGGTTCAGAGGCGAAGCGATTGCCAGCATGGCCACCCTGGCAACCTTGGTGGAAATCTCCTCTCGGACCAGGACGTCTGTGAAAACATTTGTTAAAAGGTTTCACGAGGGTAAGGCGTCGGAGGTGTTCGAGGCGCAGACTACTCGTCCGTCGGCCGGAACGACGGTGCTAATCTGTAACTTCTTTTACAACATGCCGGTCAGGAGAAAGAGAATGGACTCTGTGCAGGAGGTTGAACGCCTTCGTCAGAGAGTGGAGGCCATGTCCCTCGTGCATCCGTCCGTGTCGTTCACGATGAAAAAAGATTGTGCAGGCACGCTGCTGGTGCAGCTTCCCAAAGCCAGGAATACTTACTACAGATTTGTTCAGATCCACGGTTTGGGTAGAGCTAAAAAGCTCGGAGAGGTAAATTACACCTATGGACAGTTTGAAATGACTGGGCACGTTGGGCGCGAAGGCCACTACAACAACAGCCTACAGTTCCTCTTCGTGAACAGCCGACTTCTTCTGAAAACACGTATTCACAAACTACTCAACTGCCTTCTCAGGAGACTAAGTAGTGCAAGTGTGCAAACCAACAATCCTAATGCGGCCATCTCAAGCCCTAAACAAAGAGGCGCTGCTGATTTACATGGAGTTTATGTCATCAACATCAAGTGCCACTATTCAGAGTATGACGTATGCCTGGAGCCGGCCAAAAGTCTCATCGAATTCAAAGACTGGGATAGCGTGCTCTTCTGCGTTGAGGAAGGCGTAAAAGCGTTCCTCACAAAGGAGAACTTGGTATCAGAATGTTCTGTGGGCGACATGCAGAACTTTGGGAGTGCTTTTAGCAATCAAGAAAGCGGTCCAGGAGGGAATGCAAAGACGTCAACATCAGATATATGTCAGAGAAACGTTGAAGATGTCTTCAAAGACACAGGAAGCTCAGCACTGGCTGAAACAACAGACGTTAAGCAAGATCAAGAGGTCCAGAGTGCAGAAGAGGTGCTTGAATCGGTGCTCTCACATACAGAGTCCAAAGCAGGTTCAGATTCGGACCCAGAAAAAGAAATTGTGAAAGATGACGCCGTTGACAAGCTTCTGCCGACCACTTCGGTTTCTGTGCGGCAGACCGAAAATGATCAAAACGCACAGAGCACTGATATGAATGACAATGACTTGGCACTCCATGTTAACCATCGTAAAATAACTCCTTGTGAAAATTCCAGGATTGCCATCATTGGCCATAAAGAGACATACGATAGCTTGAGGAGATTCACCGAACCAAATCTCGGCTGTGAACCAAAGAGAAAGCTGTCATTACTCCACGCTAAGAGTCACATGGATGACTGTGACCACGGGCCAAAGATCGCTAGGGTCACACCGCGTTGCAAATTAACAATGTCTTTTGAAACTGGATCTCTCGACAAATTCAAAAGGATGTTTGGGAAGGGGGTTGAAACGGAACACCAAACAAAGAACGCACAAATCACTGATGTTTTATGTCCAACATTTTCTTTGGACAGTTGTGCAGTCGCTGCTCTGGATGCAAGCAGTAATTCATTCTGCACTGAGAACATGCAAGTCGAAGATGTTCGCGTAGATGGGTCTTCTTTAAAGGACAATTCACTTACACTTCCTGCGTATGAGAAGCTTAAATGTTCTACGTCAGCCTGCAAGAGGAACAGAATATCGTTAGCTGCGAAGCTTTCTCACAGGGTAGATGGTAAGAAACCTTATGAAGTTGAACCTGAAGATACAAAAAAGGAAGACACTCTCATCAATAAGACGTTGCCTAACCCTGTAACGCAGGATACAAACTATATTGAGAGTTTTACAGATTCTGTATCACATCATGGTGCGGTGGAGAACAATGATGGTTTTTCAAATGATAGCGTTCTAGTTGAGAACTCGGCAACAACCGAGCCACTTGAGGATGATCGTTCAGATCAACCCACATTTATTGCTCCCAATGGACAGGACACGTCAACGACCACCTCCACCACTGGAGAAACTGAGCACACAAAAAATACGACTTCCCCCAAGCCTGATAGCCCCCCAGGTCAAATAGTTAACCCCGCATCTCAACATGACCTATTGCCCTCCAAAACAAGAAATGAGGAACAGACTGCAAATGAAAGTCAGGGCCACGAGAGTGATGGGACGAAGCCTGTATCAAGTGACTGGCTGGCGCATTACGATGATTTGTTGGGAAAGTTGGTGTACATCAATCAAGCGACAGGACTCAGTAAATATGATCATTCGTCACTGGAGGAGACTCGAGTGCCTTGCTCCACAAACATCACCAACATGGCAGTCAGTGTTGTTTCCAAAACAGGTATGGAGCACAGCTAATTCCAACTGTGATGTACTGTCAATGCCTGGACGCTCTGTTCTTTATCTGCATGAGCCTCCCCTTTCCAAGACAGCAGAATGTAGTGCAATACTCCAGTATAACCCCCCTTGATCTCATGAGTGAGATGTCTGTTTACTGAGTTGTCTTTCACAGTCACGTTTCTCTGCCTATAGGATTTGAGTACAGGTGTTACCCTTTTCAGACGGACCTCGTATTGCCCTTTCTCCCCAAAGCTAGAGCAGAGAGAGTCTGTAGCTCAAGGATAGAGAACGCAGGTAATGCATGTCACAGGTCAGTGTAGGCATAAAAAAACAAACCGTATGATTTTCACTGATTGATCTTCTCTTGTTCTCTCAAAGACCAGGTTGAGGGTCCCAGTGCACTGTCAACTCTTTACTCTAAGTGGAGTAACCCTGTGTTTGTACGACCACCTCAGGTAAGGAAGTTGCATCACTGTGTGTTTTGGTTGTATGTGGAAATCAAGCAGCATCTGCCATTGATCTTGGTGCATTGTCACATTTATAGTGATATGTACATGTCGAGACATCGTTTGTCGAAACATTCATTGCATACAAAGAAAATCGTGTGTCTTTATTTTTTTTAACAGTCAGAGCCTGTACTCTGTTCTGGAGAGTGACACCTCTGGTATTTTAATACTTCGTCCGATTTGATCTCAGTGCTTTGTTTTTTTAAAGGTTGCTGTGGATGTGACCAGTGGTCAAGCAGAAGGCCTTGCTGTAAAAATCCATAACATTCTCTTCCCCTACCGCTTCACGAAGGACATGATCCACTCAATGGAGGCATGTGACATTTACTGAGCCTTTTTTAAATGCGACATTCAGCTGAACTGATTGCATCACCTGCAGAATGGCCCCTCGCACTTTAAATTGTTTGTTGTCGCCGCAGGTTATTCATCAAGTAGACAAGAAATTTCTTGCCTGTCTCATAAATACATCAGGCCAAAATACCACAGGGACTAGTGAAAGTGAAGGTAAAATATGTTGCTTATATATTAATATATTAGGCAACCTAATACCCTGTTGATTATGTTGTGTTTTTCTCTGTTTGCTTTTTAAGGAAACCTCCTTGTACTAGTCGATCAACATGCAGCTCATGAAAGGGTTCGCCTGGAGGGGCTTGTGACGGGTAAAACCAGCAGCATAAAAAAAACTTAAATACACTTCTGCCTGTACTTTGTTCAGCATGCATGCAGATGCGTGTATGATACGTACAGCTAAAACTCTGGTCACTGTAGGTTTGCAAGATCATTTTGCCACTCGGTTTGCATGCAGACACGTATTTGGTGCTTTCTGCCCGATACAGAGTCCTATGAGGACGACCCAGACACACCGGGTAAAAAGAGACTGTGTTCGTCGTGTGTAAGTCCGCCCCTGGAGATCAACGTGACCGAGGAGGAGATAAGACTCATGAGGTCAGTTTTAGTGACGTTTAAAACGCGATCCTTTTGTTAGAACACATGAGTTGGAGAAAATTCAAATTTATTTAGTAAGGCCAGGCTTTAATAGATAGATAGAATGCTATTTTATTGTCACATACACAAGTACAGTACAGTGAAATTGATTCTTCGCATATCCCAGCGTGTCGGTAAGCTGGGCTCAGAGCGCAGGGTCAGCCATGATACATGGCCCCTGGAGCAGGGAGGGTTAAGGGCCTTGCTCAAGAGCCCAACAGTGGCAGCTTGGCGGAGCTGAGGCTTGAACCCACGACCTTCTGATCAGTAGCCTGAAATTGTACCTGAAAAGATGTTTACATGTCTTCAAATTGTTCAGCAGTGCATACATTTTGATTCTGCAGGTTGTATCAGCCTTCCTTAAGAGACCTGGCTCTAGAAATAAGCTTCCCTCGAACAGCGCAGTCGTATGTGCTCGTGGAGCAACTCCCCACGTGTTTCATAGAGAAAGAGAACACGGAAAAGCGGCGTGGCAGACGTAGCGTCATCAAGTCTATTGCAGAGGTCGGACTCGCACTCCTAAAAAAAAGCTTACTCTGCTCTGTAAACTGAATCCAAAGCTTAAATAAAGGTTTTTGCTTTTTCTTCACCTTGTCTGTTCAGGAGTACTTAAGAGAGCACATTGAGGTAAGTCAGAGGCTTGCACAAAATGCCTGCTTTTTGTCTGTGATTTAAGATTTTTTGGATTACACAAGCAACTCCAAAATTATTGGCACCCTTCATAAAAATGAACCGTGCATGCAACGAGTGATATCTTAAGATTAAGCATACAGGGATCCTGTATAGTTTTTATTTGAACACAATGTTTTTTCAAACATACGTTTTCTTAAGTAGTTTATGTTGTAAGTTGATTTTGGTCTCATCTGACCACAACACACAAGTCCAGTTGTAGTTCCAATGATGCTTGGTGAAGTTTAGGCGCTGCATTTTATGGGTTGCTCTCAGGAAGGGCTTTGACCAACAACAGAGTTAGTTGGTCAAAGGCTAAAAGCAATATTTTAAGGACAACAATTAGTTTGCATTTATTTTAAATATTCTTTAGGTTTGTAAATTTTGCCACATATGTTTGTTTTTTGAAGGTAAGTATTGTGTGAAATGTGTTTTTAAAAAAAATATATATATATTTTTTTACATACATATTTGCTCATTTTCTTAGAGTGCCTACAATTCTGAAGTTTACTGTACCTTATGTTGCTTTATGTAATCAAAGTAAATTACATCGACACTGTTGGAGTTAAAGAGTTTATGGTATTTCATTTGAATCTCCTTTTTCAGTCTCTGCAGTCGACAGGAATAGTAAAAGGCACTCTACCTCTAACAGTCCATAATGTCCTTGCTTCACAAGCTTGTCATGGTCAGTATCTTGTATGCAACTTGGACTTTTCACAGTACAGAATGCAGTGCTATTAAGAACAAATGTGGAATAATTGCAGTGCTGATTGTATCGTGCTCACATTATAATTTGACCAATATTTTCTTGTCATATTTTCTTTTGATGATCCGTCTTATTATAACAGGAGCAATTAAGTTCAATGATGGTTTGAGTAAAGGAGAATGCTGCAGCCTGGTGGCATCCCTCTCATCCTGTCAGCTGCCCTTCCAGTGTGCCCACGGACGCCCCTCCATCCTCCCTCTAGCTGATCTTCTACACTTGGAGGATGAACAGGTGTTTCTCATCCCTAAAATGTATTGTGTTTTTTTGGTAAAAAGTGCCAGTACTTTGGTTCGTTGTATAAATCAGCTTGTTTGGCACATATAAATAACTACAATTGGTTATTATCCAATCAAATAGTTATTTCATGCTATGGCGTTTTTCTCCAGTAAGGGTTTGTTGGTGTTATATATGTTGCAATGCATGTCCTATTACTCATCATATGTTATTTATCCACAGGACCTCCCCAAGCCGAATCTTAGGAAATTGAGAAGAATGTACAAGGCATGGCAACTTTATGGAAAGAATTAAATTTGTGCAAAACATGACACTTCAGAAAGGAGTCTACATTCAACTTTACAATTTTAAATTAAATTATTTATTTTCATATAAATTCTGGTCTGTTTCTTCAATTTTGTCATGCGTGTGTGTGTGTGTGTGTGTGTGTGTGTGCAGGCAGGGGGGACTGCTGATGAATCCCAGTAAATATTAAGCCTTTAATTTAACTCCAGGTGTTCTGCCTTAATTAATGGCATTTTGATAAAGCGTTTATAGCGCGGCCTGGTTGGATTTATCGTGCATCCTGCGTGCACTGGGAGATGATGCACTCTAAATCATTAGAGAGAGAAATAGATGGAGTTCAAGCACGCCAGCAAAAAAAACAAAAAACGCTTGAATTTAAACATCAATTAATGATCATCGTGAATTAATAAAATTATATGTACCAGCTGCAAACGCTACATTTTGGTGTCATTAAGCAGCATGTCTCACAGTAATATATCTAGTTGGTTCCAAATTGGATCCTGACCATTCCAGTGTGTGTGGTAAATTTGTTAAAATACATCATTTGATAAAATTCCTTTAAGTTGTTTAATTTTGGGTGAGATAGACTTCACTGTTATATTTTGTATCGCTTGGGTTAGGGTTATCACTGAGTAACACCTGTAACAGGACCTGTGTAGTCCCAAATGGGACTATAGATTTTTTAAATATTTTAAATTGTAAAAAAATATGCATTCAGGGACACTTAAAAGAAATATGAATCAACAATTTAGTTATAAAGATTTGTCAAATGCATTGCTAATTGAAAGTTAACTCCTTTAATATACTACAAGATTCCACACTCTCATAACTTTCATATTATATAGCATACAAAATCTTTACTTTGGTAAATTCAGGTTGCAAAACATAAAACTAACTCGGAGCATAACAGGCTAAGTGTGTGAGACCTTTTTTTTCTTCTGTTTGTTTCCTGAGTAGCAGGCAGCGAGTATTTGCAGCTTTTCAGTTGCCTTTAGTTGTTGATGTGAAACACAACGCACACACTCTCACCGCCGCAGACACACAGACTCGCCAGGACTCGAGTGATGGTCAGATAAGGCCACTCGAAAGCAACTATTACCCATAAAGGAAAAGCGAAAAGAACAGAGAGTGAGGGACTAGCCAGAACACACACACACACACACACACACTCACACACACACACACGCACACTCACACACACACACATCCTGAAGGATAAAGGAGAGGAGAAATTCATTAATCTGATACGCACTCTCTCAGTAGCAAATAACAGGAAAATGAAATGAAACGTCCACAGCTCTTTTGCAGGAGATTTGGATCTTTATCGTTTATAGGCCATGCGTAACCAAACCATTAGCACTTCTCCCGTTTTAGAGCCGCTGATATGCCTCATTTGTGAACACAATGCAATCATTTAGCAGCTGTCTGGGTCAGACGGGATGAGTGTGTGTCTGAGTGAAAGTGAAAGAGAGTGGGAGCACTTGTGCGTCTGTTTGTGTTAATCGTTTATTTAACCAGCTTGGCAATTAAGAGCAGGTTTTTTATTTATATATCTGAAAGATAGAGGGAGAAAAAGAAACGGGAAATGGAAACAAGTATGTATCACTATGGACAGAATAACATAATTCGCACGGAAGATTGATAGTATGGTATAAAACAGTTCATTTGGCCATTACTAAAGGTTGAGGTAACTGAAAACAGAGAAGCAACTAGAGACAAGTGTGTGCATTACATTTATGTTGTGTGTATGCATGTTCCTGTAATTTTGTGTGTGTTAACGAGTGTTTTCCTTGTGTCCAGACCAGTGACCTCGCTCAGGTTCCAGAAGAGGCAGCGGCGCACTGCAGTCATGCACAGCTCACCAGGAAATTCAGCGACAACGGTGAGGACACAAACACCACCAAAACAAGACCTCACAAAACATCGAAAAATATCTTTAAAAAAGCACAAGACATGTCAGTAAACAATACTTAATTCTCAGACAAAATCTACAAACACCTCAATAAATATAAACCACTATATACACCTTACAGACATCACTACATGCACCTTAAAACACCACAATACATCTCATAAACACTTAAATAAACACCTAAAATCTCAATCACAGAAAAACATCTCAGTACACACCTGAAACATCTCAAACAATACCTACAAAAACCCAGCCAAGCACATTAAACACCTAGATACATAAACAACTCAGTAAATACACTTCCTCAATAAACACTTGAAAGTACCATTAGACAACCTCAGTCAATAATGAAAATACCTCAAACAACCTCAGTCAATAACTAAAACATGTCAGACTACAAACAACTCAATAAACACCAGAAGAAAACCCAGAAAACATCTGAAAACACACATATAAGCACCTACAAACACTTCACATTTTAAAACACTTCAAACCAATCTGAAATCACCTGAAGCACACAAAATCTAACACCACAGTAACACTTAACACTTAACACTTGATTACATCTAATACATCATAAAGAATTAAAATGCTATTCATCAGAATGACCTCTCATTTTTTCTCTTCTTACTCGGATTACTTCGGTAATTACTACATTAACGTAGATGTTTGGGTGAAGAATAACTTACTAAATCCACTTAATAAATTAGTTTTACTCTGACAATTTAAGAACACAAGTAGCCCCGAGAAAACCCCTTTCCTCCATGTACATTTATTTAACTGATTTGATCAATAAAAATAACATAAAGACATTAGAGTTAGAAGAAGATGATCGCAAACCCTCTGAGAAATGTTCACTGAGTTTTTTTAAATCACTTTTCATCATTTTAACATTTTATCACTGTCAATCCTCCACTCTTTTATAGTCTTCACGTCCCTGGAGAACGGAACAGAGAACTTTCACACAGAAGAGAAGAAATCGGAAGACTCGTCGGTAAGCGCTTCAATACTTTTGCCCGCGGACGAAAACAAGACGAACGCCTGTGTGGCTGTGAAACACTGCTGGGTGATATTTTTAACACCAACCTCTGTTTCTCCGAGTGAAACACCAGAAATAGCTATCCAAGAAATGGGATCTTTTCAAACAAGACAAACTTAATTAGAGGACACGGTTTGGGAAAGTGAACATGAGTGGAGGGCTGTGGGTCTGACAGGCTTGAGGTAAAGGTGGATGGGGGTTGATATATGACCAAAAGAAAAATATTGCAGAAAACCAGTGATTTGATCTTAAAGCCTCGGGCAACATGGTTTTTAATAATTGAAAATACTTTGTGATGCTAAAGATCTGACACTTGGTGCTTGTGGCAATCAGCCAAAATGATGGTTTATGCGCACTTAATTTCTGCTGCACCGCTTCCTGCGTCCTTCTGATTTAAGTTGCTACACTGATTAGCGTAGAATCGTGGCCTAGTTAGAGCTTCTGGTTTAAAATTAGCGTTGCTGCCCTCTCATTTAACTGCCTACTGTTACACTGACAGCACCGTGGCGGCTACAAGCTAACTAACCAGAGGGTTAGCTTTGACAGCACTGGCGATTATCTCGTTCTAGTCCAGCCCTTTTGCTAAATCCCGTTCCTTTCTGTGTTAAAAAAAAAACGCGAGGTAGAACTAGTCACTATGACAATACGTAAAGTACTGCGCTATACAGAATGTTAAAAATGATAGCTTGCAGTTTGTATAACAGCCCCTCAATTGCAAAGAGGCTGAATGAGCAGGAAATACGGCATTTAAATTATTTAAACTTGTTAAACAGCCAGAAAAAACTGCGGGGGGAAAAAAAGACCAACATGATTATTTATTTTGCAGACGATAGTACGTTCACCGAATAAGCTACATATAATAGTAAGAAGCTAATCATGAAAAAAAAGATGGCAGGGGCTTTAAATAAAATTGTAACGAATAAAAGCCGTTTTTACGCAATCTTAAAAAATGCAGGTCAGGTTACAGGCCACAGAAGACCACAGAAGTAACCGTTTGAATCCTGGTGTAGTGGACTTACACATTAGGTGTGCTGTTAGGCTGAATTTGAACTGAATCTTCAACTTAGCATAACCTTTTTTATTATTATTAAAGCACTGTCACCACTTGGAATTGTAAATGGCAGCCTAATTTTTTGATGTTTTTATTTTTTTTAGGTTTCTTTTAAGAGTTTTAAGAGTTCTTGGATGAAAAATGTAACAAAGACTTTTCACATGGCCTTTTTGAGGGATCTTGCAATTACTCCACCTAATCCACCAGGCTCCTCAACATAAAACCGATATGCTGTTTCAATAAATGGCCTAGCTGATGAAGCTCAGGGAGAGAAATTGGGCAAAGCGAGAGCGTGATGGCAGGATAAAGGGGGCGGCTCTGGCTCGAACCACGCTCCGTGGCGGGAACACACGGGCATAAATAAAGCAGCCGTCCGAAATCAGCAGAGCTTTACGAGGTCACAAATAAAAGCCGATCCCTCGGGATGCCTGACTATACACGGCCTCCTTGGCTGCCTCTCTCTCCCGCTGATCCTACGCCTCCCTGTTTTACGAGGACGCACAAATTCGTGGCACGTGTGGCCCCGTTTATAAAGCTGACATCCACGGATCAGTAAAATCTTTGGCACGAGTTATGGTTATTTACAGCTGTGGAAAATTTCCATGGGAAATAACAAATTGTTTCCATGACGAAGCACCGATGTTTAACGCTCTCATCCATTACGGATTAACAGATAAATAAACAGGACCTCGTTTGATGCAGCGTTTCCCAGCCGTGGTCCTGGATTCCCAACGGTGCACTGCATGTTTTAGTGTTTTCCTGCCCAAATGCACTCTTTTTAACCTTCTAGAGCAGGAACAACACTAATGTATTTTCTCAAATGTTATGAAAAAGGAGGTTCATATTGGCTCAAAGCAGTAGGGACGATAGCGCATAGAGGACTGTACTAATCGAGTCAATATCAGGTGTTAGCCGTTAAATGTCACAATCCCCAAGTTTCATCATCATCATCATCATTTCCACCTGTTCTGCATTACAAATGTCAAATTCCTTTAGAAATTGCTAAAGCCATTAAGCCAAACAGTTTAGGGAACATGTTTCAACAGACTTATGTTAGGTGACTAAAAGTAGAACTTAAAAATTCAACTCTGGATTTTTTTTGGCTTTCTAATTTGTAAATATTATGAAATTTCTAAAGGATTTGAGCAGTGACATTCGTTCTGACAGCCCTAGTACAGTACATACTCACCTTTCACCAAAGTCCTGTCAGATTTCCTCTCTGTGCAATTACTTCCTTTTGTGACGACCTTTGCCTTAGTGCCCTTCCTGACTTGTCTTCAGTGTTTTTGCATTACAGACTCGTTTCAGAAGGGTATAAGCACTAGGGCTGTCAAATTCCCTTAAAAAATTGCTAAAGATTTAGTATTTAAATCCATTTCAGTATTAATGAGTCTATAATATTATATCAATCACAAACCATGGAAAGTCAAAATTGTGTCGCTTTCTTAGGCAAAGAAAATCACGATGAGACAAAATCATGATTTTTTTCATTAACTTTAATGATTCTGATTTGTTTTTATTTATTTACACACAGTAATGTTCTCTTGGGGCTGATCTTCAGCTCGATTTTACATTTCGTAGGTGATCGCTGTACAAATCCGCCATTGTTTATCTAAGCCTCCAATACAGTTAGGCTGGGTTCCAAATGGTTTCTTAATCACTGTACATGTTCACTACATAGGGTATAACATAATGGTGTTGTAGACCCTATGTAGTGCATTAGCTGCCCAATAAAACACCATTTAGGATTCAGCCACAGAAAAAGAGCGACTCCAAAAAATGCCGGTTGTTACATGTTAAATTGTTACATGTAATACTAATTTTAGGACACATCACATATTTCGTTTTATTTTTTAGATTTAATGAAAAATATGTAAACATAAAGTAGGACAAAATAGCACATTTATTTAGACCCATCTATTGAGGGTCATTAAGGCTAAAAGTTTAGGTAACATATTTTAAAAGACTTATGTTAGGTGACTAAAAGTAGAACATGGAAATATGGAAATATGATGAAAATTCTAATGGATTTGAGCAATGAAATTCGTTCTTAGAGCCCTAATATATACAATACTCACCTTTCACCAATGACTTGGCAGGTTTCCCCTCTGTGCAATTATTGTTGTTTCTATTTACTTCTTTTGTGCCGGCCTTTGCCTTAGTGTCCTTTCTGGCTTGTCTTCAGTGGGCTTTTCTTTGTTTTTCTTTTGGTCTTTTTTTTTTAACATTTATGCTGTTTTTGGACTTGCTCTTCATACTGGGGCCATTTTGTTTCAATAAAGACAAGCACTTGTACCCTGCGTTTATTCTGACATTAAGAGACGACAGCAATTAAAACTGTGTGTCAGCAGTGTGCAGACGGGTGACAAATGAAAGGAAAATCCAACATAAAGTGTGTTAGGGAGGTGTTTTGGGCCATCACGAGCCGCCAGAACAGCTTCGATGCTCCTTGGCGTAGATTCTACACGTCTCTGGAACTGTACTGGAGAAATTTATGGAGAACCGTTCTTCCAAAAGATATTCCCTCAGTTGGTGTTGTGATGATGGTGGTGGAAAGCCGCTGGTTGAGATGCTGGTGACTGTGAAGGCTACAGCATATGATTTATATCATTTACATCCTCATCAAACCAATTAGTGACCCCTCGTGCCCTGTGGATGCACTCATTTATTCAGCTTTGTCTTTTCATTTGTCAGCAGTCTGTATGTGTTACCTTTTGACTAAAATACGTGGCGTGACAACAATTTGAAAAAGTGAAGCAAAGTCAATTTAAGTGATAAAATATTGGTCACAGACTGTATTTCTGTAATGCTGTTTTATATGTAATATGATCAAACAGGCTGTCACAAACTCATGACACTGAGATGATGAAACACGTGCATCAATATTGCAATTCAGGTTTACTTTATTGCATCAGCCTTTTCAAATGAATAGCAGAAGAGCAGCACGTTGTCTCAGCTATTGTAGCGAGAGGGGACTCACACAGCATCTGACACACACAGCTGTTCGACTGGAGCACGAACACAGTCCAGCGCCCACACACACACTCCGAATCAGTGTTCAGTTTTATTAACCACAGTGTATGTGTGTTTCAGTGTGTGTGCGCGTAGTGACACACCGTTAGCTATACACGACAAAGTGTAGATGCACTCGCATTCACCCACACGCACCCACATCCCACCCTCGCTATAAACACACACATTTTAATGCTTTTAATTGGATCAACACAGACGCCAAAGAATCATAACCCAAATTCTCATAAGTGAGTCTCAGTGCTGCAGAGAAAAACAGGCAATTAGTTCACATGTATTTGTTCGTCGTGCACGTTATTAGGGGCAATCCAGGAATCAGAATCATAGTCCGTAGCAGGGGTCAAAATACAAGCAGACAAGGTAACAAACGTGTAATCCATAATCATAATCCATAAACGCAGGCAGGAGTGAAAACTAGAATACTAGAAAACACAGCACTAGGAACACGAAAAACAAGTGTTCGAATTGACGGGAAAACACGACAACACAGGGTATATATATAGACAAACTAAACAAGGGAGAAACAAGGGACAGGTGAGGGAAACAAACTAATGACAAGACGAGGAGCGGAGACAGGACCGAAACAGAAACTAAAACAAAAGCACATGGCGCTCGTCGCCAGGGGAACCGCGACGCTAATCAAGGAGGGGGAAACCATGACACAAAGACTAAATACATTATTATACATTATTATTATTATTATAAATTAATAGTTTCTGTAAAATTGACATGTAATTTTTACCTCCCAGAAATCCTCAGTTGATCAGCCAGAAATGAAAGGAAATCAAATGAACAGCCAGTTTCCATGTTATTTCAGTTTCACAGTGGTCGCTCTCCAGTAAAGTCCGGAAAGTTACACGTTTAAATCCCTGTGATTGAAAGGCCTGTGAGCAAGGCTCTTAACCCTCAAGTGCTCAGCTCTGGTTGGATTGGATTCCGTCTCAGCTGTAAGCCGCTTTGGATAAAAGCATCTGAGAAGTGACTAAACATAATCATAGTAGTTATGTCTGGAGTGTTATGTATATTACTGAATGATCCTATATTTAAACCAGTGTATTTTAACAGCTGACTGATTACATCAGGACTTTAGTCAGCAGGTTAATTACATCCATTCACAATGCAGTGTGTGTAGCTGATTCTTTTTTCTTACCTGTGGAGGACACACACACACATGTTTGTCTTACTATCCTTGTGAGGACCTTCCATTGACATAATGATTACTGTAGCTAATTAATG